>BROE01000017.1:1903077-1910723 GCA_036571765.1 Plecoglossus altivelis | reverse complement strand
TGTGTGTGTGAATGGGGGGTGGTATTGTGTGTCTGTATGTGTGTGGGGTTGTCTGGGGGTGCAGTGTGTGTGTGTGTGGGCTAAGGGGGCATGGTGTGTCTCTGTGTGTATGTCTGTATGTGTGTGTGGGGGGGGGCTGGGCTGGGCTGTGTGTTTAATGGTCTGTATGTGTGTGTGTGTGTATGCCAGCAGGTGGGACAGGTCTAAGGAGTGTGTGTGTGTGCGTGTGTATCTGGGGTATACCGTATACCCCAGTCTCAAACTGCCACTCCCCTTCGTCCATAACTTGACCCTGTTTTCTGCGGAAAGAGATGGGGAGGGGGGGGGGGGCGAGAGAGATATGTAGGGGAAGGGAGAGAGGAGAGGAGAGAAAGGTAGACGCAGAGATAGAGAGAATGACAGGGATTGAGAGGGGGAAATAGAGAAGGGAGAGAGCGGGATAGAGAAAGAGGAGTGGAGAGAGACAGGGAGAAGAGAGGTTTAGAGAAAGGTAGAGAGAAATACAGGGAGGTAGAGAGAGGTAGAGAGATAGAGCAAGGTAGAGAGAGGTAGAGGGAGATAGACAGAGAAGTAGAGAGAGAGAGAAGTAGAGAGATAGAGATGTAGAGGCAGATAGAGAGAGGTAGAGACATAGAGAGAGTGGTAGAGAGATAATCAGAGGTAGAGGTAGATAGAGAGAGGTAGACATAGATAGAAAGAGGTAGAGGGAAATAGAGAGAGGTAGACATAGATAGAGAGAGGTAGAGGGAGATAGAGAGAGGTAGAGGGAGATAGAGAGAGGTAGACATAGATAGAAAGAGGTAGAGGGAGATAGAGAGAGGTAGACGTAGATAGAGAGAGGTAGAGGGAGATAGAGAGAGGTAGAGGGAGATAGAGAGATGTAGAGGGAGATAGAGAGAGGTAGAGGGAGATAGAGAGAGGGAGAGGGAGATAGAGAGAGGTAGAGGGAGATAGAGAGAGGTAGAGGGAGATAGAGAGAGGCAGGGTTGTTCAGGTGTAAAGTCTCTTCTCCACCTGGTTAATAGCTGGACAGCTGTCCTGCTCTTGTCCCTGTGGAGCACTGCTAGCTGGCTAGTTAGCACTGCTACACACGCACACACACACACGCGCGCATACACATCACTCACATATACATGGGCACTCATACACGCATATACATACACATGCAATCACACATCAGGCCTATACATACGCACACACATCACACACACACACACACACACACACACACACACACACACACACACACAAGTGTTCATGTGCTAGTTCACCAGCATATTCTGCCTCCCCTCCCTCCCTCCCTCCATCCCTCCTATTCCCCCTCCCCTCCATTCATCCCCCCTCCTCCTCAGGTCTCTAGAGTGTCCAGTCCGACCTTCAGGTTATTGTCAGGGCCAAGGTGGTGGCATGCTAACGTGCTAACATGCTAACGCAGGCGATAACGCTGTGTACATAGACTTTAACTGGGGTGACATTCTACCCGACGGTGTCACCTCCCGGACACGCACACACACACACACACGCGCACACACACACACACACACTCACGCCATCTCATCTCCATAATGCCTTCCTAGGCTGAATCAGAAAACAGAGTCCAGCTCATTTATGAGCTGAATGGTAATTGAATTCACATGAAGGACACCATAAAGAGAGGAGGAGAGAGAGGAGTGGAAAGGAGAAAGGAGGAGAGAAATGGAATGGAGCGGAGCAGAGAGGAGGAAGAGGAGAGGGGAGAGGAGGGGAGAAGTTTCTCCCTCTTCTTCCTCCCTCTCTCCCTCTCTCCCTCTTTGACTTTACTCTCTGCCTCTCCCTTTTTCCTTCTCTATATCTCTTCTTATCCTTTCCTCTCCCTCTCTTATACATTTCTACGACCTCCTGCAACCTCTGTCCCCTCCATTTTACTCCCTCCTTTTCAGCCCTCCTCCCCTCCTCTCTCTCCTCTCCATCTATAATCTCTCTCTCCTTCCTCTTCCTCTCTCCCTTTCTCCCCCTCTCCTACGCTCTCCTTGCCACTTCACATCTCTATTAATTTGCCGTTTAAAAGATCATACGCTTTTCAAGTCCTTCGGTTTTTCAGGAATGTGTGAGTCTCTTGGTGTGTGTGTGTTTCTGCGTGTGCACGTGTGTTTTATGTGTGTGTATGTGTTGCCTGAGGCCATCTTGATAACAGTGTCTTTGTCACTGATTGATCTGCCTCTGCTCTGTTTCAAAGAGAGGGAGAGAGGGAGGGAGGGAGGGAGGGAGAGAGAGAGAGAGAGAGAGAGAGAGGGAGGGAGGAGGAGAGAGAAGGGGGAGAGAGAGGGGGAGGGGGAGAGCGTGAGGAAGTGGAAAAAGAAAAAGACAAAGAAAAGTGAAAGAGAGACAGAGAGAAAGATAAAGAGACAGAGGGAGGGGAAAGGCAGAGACTTGCGGATTGAGGTAATCATGCTGATAATTAGTATGAAATTAGACAAACTTTTGAAGAAGAGAGGAGGAGGAGACGAGAGGGAGAGAGGACAGGAAGAGAGGACAGCAAAGGAGAAGCTCTCTGGTCAAGGACCGCTGAGGTTGCAATTTGCCACCTCACACACATTCCGACCGGCGCATGTGTGTGTGTGCGTGACAAGTAGGTGTGCGAACAAAGAATATTCCGTAATTCCGTCAGGAGCAGCGGTCGATACCCTAAGATAACAGCTAGCCTCTTAGACCCACGCGAGCACACACACACCCGCACAATACACACACGCACCTGGCTGTCAAACACACACCTGTCTCTCAAAGTCATAACCTTGCCTCCCCCCTCTCCCCCCCGCTATCTCTCTTGCGTTTGGGACACCAAGCCCAGGTGGGTACGGCCCACAATGCCTTCCTGACAGCTCTGGACATGAAAGGTTCCTAGTGACAGACAGCGGTCTTACAAGATCTGTGGCTTTCCGAATGAAACCGAATTATTCATGTTGTTAAGAGTCCTCACGTATCTATCGCCAATGTTAATGAGATGCCATGCTTTCGCTCCCTTTCTCTCTACGGTGCTCTCTCTCTCTCTCTCTCTCTCTCTCTCTTCGTCTCTTGTTTTCTCTATTGCTACTTCCATCCCTGTTTCTCTCTCTCCCCTCCCCCCCCGCCCTCCTTTCTGTTACCCTGAGTTGTGATGTTATTTATTAATGACACAGCGTTTTGTTCTCTGTGATTGTCTTGTCAACCCCCCCCCCGACTAACAGCAGAGTGCCCCCCCCAAACCTCCCTCAGTAGTGTGTGTTTGTGTGTGTTTGTGTGTGTGTTTGTGTGTGTGTGTGTGTTCGTGTGCGTATGTGTGTGCGTGTTTGTGTGTGTGTTTCTTATGTTTTCCGGTTCCATATGTGGGTTTTTGGGATGGTTAAGGGGACTGCAAAGTTCGACTTAGTTTCTTAACACGTGTGCATGTGTGGGTGTTGGTGTGTTTTAGGGGCTTGTGTGTGTGTGTTGTGTGAGCGGTCTGTACGTTAAACCCTAGGGGTGTGTGTGTCAGGGGCTGGGGTGTGGGTGTATGTGTGTGTGTCAGGGTATAAGGTGTGTGTGAGTGTTCCGTCTGTGTGCGTGTTGCGTGCGCGTGGGGTGTGTGTGTGTGTCAGGGTGTTTGCAGGGCACCTCTGTTTCATCTTTCATTGTGTGTGACTTTAACCCAGAGGCCTCTTGTTCGCTGTGCATTCCTCCATCGTGAAGTTTACACACGCACACACACACACACACACTCACACACACACATGTGTTCTAGACTGTACAGGAATGTACGTCGTATGTTGTGAATTAGAAGCCCTGTGTTGTTGTTCATGTAGGATGTCGGCTTTTTTCTCTCGGTCTTCCCCCCTCTTAAAGCTCCTTTTTTCAGCTCCACCTGCACCAAAGGGTGGACAGCTCAGTGCTTAAGCATTTGAACATGCACTCAGGGCTATACGCCACCTAGCTAACATGATAACGTACTGTTAGCGCCAGACGCCACTGAGCTAACAAGCTAACACACTTAGCTGGAAGACCTGCTAGCCTAGTGCCCAGTTAGGCTGAGCTGGGAGTTTGTCTAGAGGGTTTGTTTGTGTCAGAGGTGTGTGTGCGCACGTGTGTGTGTTCAGTCCAGTCCTTGGGGGATGGAGGGGTCCAGGCCTGGTGTGTTTAACCTTGGCAGAGGCCTGACAGGGAGGGCAGTGGGGATGCAGGGGGAGGGTGGGTGGACATGGGAGCTGGGGACGAGGGACGGGGGGACGGGGGGGACGGGGGGATGCAGACGTACCACCTGAGAGTGAGCCTTGCAGCTCCTCTTTCTGTCTCCCCCCCCTCTCTCTATCTCTTCTCTCTCTCTCTCTTCCCTCTCTCTCATTTCTCTTTCTCGTGTCTCTATCTCTCTCTTTCTACCTCTCTACCTCCCACCCTCCCCCCTGCCTCTCTCTCAGGACGCCGGCTAGTCATCGATCTCTCCCAGAGAAAAACACTGTTGAATCAGAGCTTTACAAACAGAGACATTGAAGGAGCTTGTGTGTATGTGTGTGTGCGTGCGCGTGTGTGCGTGCGTGCGTATGTCTCGGGGGATGATGGTAGCACTCAGCTCAATGACCTTCACCTTGTAGTCTTCCTCACCTGTCATTCAGCCTCTTCTCCTCCTCCTCCTCCCCGCTCCCTTTTCACTCTTCCAGTGTCCCAGTCCTGTTCCTCCTCTTCCTCCCTCCCACCTCCTGCACTCCTCCATCCATCTCCTCTTCTCCCCTCTCCGACTCTCTACTCATGTCTTCACCTCTCTTCCCTTCCCCTCTCCTGTAATCTGGATTAAAGCCCATAGGACGAACGTGCAACAACAGGAAATTGATCTGATGAATATTACCATGGCAACCTCAGTGGACAGGGATTGGTGCTATTATTACAGTAAACAGAGGGATATGAGGGGAGGGTTTGGGGAGGTAGGTGGGGGGCAACTAATACACTGTTCATATAAGATAACAGTTATGTATGAACTTCCCTAGGCTGTAATGTACAATGTATTGCATACTGTGTCCATATGGTTATACTGGTGTGTGTGTGTGTGTGTGTGTGTGTGCGTGTGTGAAAGCTTATGTGAGTGTGTGTGTGCATCTCTGTGTGTATGTGTCACGGTGTGTGTGTCTGTAGGGCTGTGTGTGCAGGGGGGGGCTAAGGTCAAACCTCTGTTCAGCAGTTCATCTACTGTAACGACAGAGAGACGTGAGGGAAAGGAATGGGGACAAATATCAGAGAGAGCGGAGGGTTGAGAGAGGGAGGAGAGAAAAGGAGGAGAGGAAAGGAAAAGAGAGGGGAGAGAGGAGAGGAGAGGGAGGAGAGAGAGGAGAGAGAGGAGAGAGAAGAGAGAGGAGAGAGAGAAGAGAGAGGAGAGGAGAGAGAGAAGAGAGAGGAGAGGAGAGAGAGAAGAGCCCTGATCAGCAGCATGTTGGAGATAAATGATTTATGAGCTGTCTACCTGACAGTCTGTCCTATCAGCATGCTACCATTCACACACACACACACACACTCACGCATGCTCCCTACACACACACACTCCCACATACACACACACAAACCTTACATTCGTGCCCTCGCACACATACAGTTTACACACACTTGCAGTCTCTTCTTTGATCAAGCAGCGTTGTAGCAGACATGATGGTCAAGATGATATTCAATCAAACCAGGACAGACAGACAAACATGAAGGCAGACAGACAGATTTGGCAGACAGACAGGTTGGCAGACAGACAGGTTGGCGGTCCCTCCCCCCCCTCCCTCCTTCTTCCCTGCTCCTGTCAGAATGAAGTAAACACTGAAAGCACAGAAAGTGTTTCTGACACTGTTTCCACCCTGGGCTCTCCAGGTTGTGTAAGCGTTTAGAGAATCAAACACACCTAATAGCGGTTTTGGTGTGTTGGAGTGAGTGTGAGGATATCGTGTGTCTAGGGTGTATGTGTTTATGGCGTGTGCGTGTATTGAGGTTGTGTGTGTGCGAATGTTTATTGTGTGTTTGTGTTTAGGGAGTTTGTGTGGCGTGTGTGTGTTTGTGTGTTACAAGAGTCATTGGCCTAGCTTGTTTATATCTTCCCACGACATGTTCTATCTGATGTTTAGAAACAGATTACCAGAGGAGGACATTCAATTCATAGCAGACAGTCTCTCTTCTCACCATCCTCTCCCCTCTTCTTTCCTGTCCTCTTCTGTCCTCTTCTCTACCCTTCTTTTCCCGTCTTTGCCATCCTCTCCTCTCCTCTCCTCTCCTCTCCTGTCCTCCCTCTCCTCTCCTCTCCTCCCTCCTCCTCTCCTCCCTCCTCTTTTGTCCTCTCCTTTCCTCTTTCTCCCCCCTCTCCCCTCCTCTCCTTCCCCGCTCTTCCCTCCTCTTCCCCCCCTCTACTCGTCTCCTCTCTGCTCCCCCTTCTCCTCTCCTCTCCTCTCCTCCCCCCTCTTTCCTCCCTTCCTCTCCTCTCTCCTCCTCTTCCCTGCTCTCCTCTGTATTTCTAATCGGAGTGGCAGTAATCCCAGTGGGGTCGCCGGAACGTTTGTTGCCGTTTGTGAAATCCTGTTTCCCCCTCCTCCCCTCCCCTGACAGACAGGTTGATAATGTCACAAGATTTAATCCTCCACAGTAGAGTACCAGATGCACACAAACACACGCAGACAAATGCACACACACACACAAGCATATGTAGAAACACACACTCAAGCATTGTCTTTAGGCAAAACTCTGTATCCCCCTGTGTCACACACAATCTTCCACCCCCTCCCTTGTTGACAACGCGCAGAGGAGGGGGGAGGGGGAGGGCAACCGAAAGGAGGAGGGGGGAGGAGGGGGAGGAGGAGGGATTGTGGGAAGTGGGAGAGGAGGAGAGGGAGGAGCGGGGAAGTGAGGAGGTGTTGAGTGGAGTGGAAGGAGGGGAGGTGGGGGAGTATGGGAGGAGAAGAAGAGAGGAAAAGGGGAAAGGGGAGATTGTTATTAGAAAAGCAGGAAGCAGATCAAACTTAACGGGGAGATGGAGAGAGAGAGAGAAAGAAAGAAAGAAAGAAAGAAAGAGAGAGACAAAAAGAGTTCATTCCTGCTTCTCTCTCTTCCTCTCGCCCCCCTCCTCTCTCTCTGTTTGAATTCAATTCAACTGCATTTGCTTTTTTGGCATGTGAGTGGCACTTCAAATATTGTAAAAGCAAACACACTCTACAGTATACATGCATACAGACATACTACGCATACATACACACATGCATGGAAACATACAATATATACATACATACGCACACTGTACATTCAAATTTGTTACATCGTGGGATTGAAAGTCAATACTTCTCTTTTCGGTACTGCAAGTCCTCGTATGTTGTTTGCATTTCTTTATGGCGGTCACATTCGGTTGGAACATTTAGCTCAGCCTCCACCAGTCCCTGTTAGCAAAGCCTTTCCTCCCTGGGTAGCCAGGGCTGCCTGTTTCTCTCTCTTCCTCTCTCTCTCTCTCTCTCTAGCTCTCTCTCTCTCCCTTTGATCCAGGTCCCAAATATAGAGCCTCGATCTGTCCTGCTGTCAGCTAGCCTGTCCGCTAACAGCTAGCTATGCAGCTCTGCTAGCAGCCTAGCCTGTCTGCTAACAGCTGGCCAAACTGCTCTGCTGTCAGCTAGCATGTCCGCAAACAGCTAACCAAACTGTCCCACTGTCAA
>BROE01000017.1:1881303-1892579 GCA_036571765.1 Plecoglossus altivelis | reverse complement strand
CCTCCCCCCCCCTTCCTCCCTCTCCTCCTCCTCCCTCAGCTCCAGACCAGGCCGTCCTCCGAAGCGTTCTCTGGGCGTGGCCATGCAGGACACCTCCAGGCTCCTCCCACATGGTGTCCACGGTCTGCTGTCCCCTGGACTGCTGTCTCCTACAGGTACCTGTTCCTCTCTCTGTACCTGGCCGTCTACCTGCCGCGCTCTCTCTACCTGTCTGTCTTCCGCTTTGTCTCTCTAGCATCCTGTCTACCTGTGCGTCTACCTGTCTGTCGATACCATCTCTCTACCCATCTGTCTTTCTAACTGTCTTTCTCTACCTGTTTGTCTCTCTGTCTCTACCTGTCTACCTGTCTGTCTGTATCTCTGCATCTCTCTCTACCTGTCTGTCTCTCTCAACCTGTCTACTTGTGTTTCTCTTGACTTGTCATTCTACCTCACTCTCTATACCTGTCTCTGTACCTGTCTGTCAGTCTACCTGTCTGCCTTCCTGCCCTCCTCCTCCCCTTCTCCTCCTCCTCTTCCTCCTCCTCCCTTCTTTTTCCCCTCCTGTAAATCAGTCTGTATTGATTTTCTCTGTCCTTCTCTGCTGCAGCACACACAGAGGTTACAATATTGGATTTCTGTAACGCTTTCTCACACATGCATTTACTCCCTCTCTCTCTCTCTCTCCCTCCCTCTCTCTCCCTTTCTCTGACCCCCCTTCCTTTCTCTCTCTCCCTGTCCCTTGCTCTCTGTAGTTTGTGTGTGTGGCGTGTGTGTAGTGTGTAAATATCCTCCCTCCCTCCTCTATTTCCCTCCCACTCTCCATTCTTCTCTCTATCCATCCCTCCCTCCCTCACTCCCAATCTCCCCTGTTCTTCGTCTCCCTCTCTCTCTCTCTCTCTCTCTCTCTCTCTCCCTTCTTTCCCTCTCTGCCTCTCTGTGACTGAAAACAAACTATTCCTTCCTGGTGACTTTGATGAATGACACGTCCCAGCGGGGGACACTCCCCATCTGTGTACCCACACACGCACACGCGCACACACGCACACGCGCACACACGCGCGCGCACACACATGCCCACATTAGCACATGGGCTTGCGCATAAGCACACACACGCACGCACACAATGTGCTACAGTTTGTATTTTAGACATCCTCACATGATATAAGATAAGATAACTGATTGTAGGTCAGGGTTTTGTGTGTGTGTGTGTGTGTGAGTAAGAGAGTGAGTGTGTGTGTGTGTATGTGCGTGTGTGTGTGTGTGTGTGAATGGGTTACGTGTAGCTGTTGAATAGTTGAATAAATAATACATGGCGATCTGTTTGGTAACATATGGACTTGAATACTAGCATGGCCACCACACATGCTAATGAGCACAGACTGCTGGGGGTGGGAGGAGGGGAGTGGGGAGGGGAGGTGGGGAGGGGAGGGGAGGGAAGGAGAGGTAGCTATTCATTTCTGGAGAGTTGTTTAAGACTATGTTTACACGCTCGCACGTATGCATCCGCACGCCGTCCCGCTCCCGCCCGTGCGTTCGCGCACGCGGCCGGGGTCTTCCTCAAGAGGACGCTGGTTCGAATCCGCCCTCCGGACTGTACCGGTCTTGCTTTTGGACCCAAGCGGCTGGTCAGCAACGCTATTCGCGCGTGCACCTGTGCAGGCTCTCGCGCGCTCGCCCTCCTTCTTCCACGCCAGTCACGCAGGCCGCCTCTCTCGCAAGCGCGCGTTCGCGCTCGCGCACTCTCTCGCACACAGTCACCCACTCTGGTAGACAGACTGGCCCACCAGGCTCCAATCCCTATTTAATGAAGTACCTAAGGGGCGTGGGGGAGGGGAGAAGGGGGAGGGGGGGGGGTTAGGGTGTGTTTCATTTGTGCGCCGTCGCGGCCTGCCTGTCTCCAGGGTAGCTGGGATTGACCAGCATGGGTGGCAGCGAGCGCATGTGTGTGTACTGTATGTGTACGCGCGTGCGAGTGCGTGCATGGGTGTGTGTCCTCCTTCTGGTAACAGTTGGCAGCATTAGCTCTATTATTAGTCTCTTAATTAGAGAACCTGAGATGAGTGACAGTTTGAAGTCACTGACTCAGAGAATGAGTGTGTGTGTGTGTGTGTGTGTGTGCGTGCTGCAGGCTACTAATGGTATGAAATCTGTTCTGCCTCTTCAGTTCGCAAAGCTTCTTATGAAGTGAAGGAGTTGTAGCGCTGTCCGTGTCTTTAAGTGTGTGTTGGGGGGGGATTAGCCGTGTGCCCCCTCCCTCTCTCAAGAAATCACTGTCATCATATCAAAGCTGCTGTTGGCTTTAACCAGTTCTCTTTCATTTATGATTGTCTCTTGCCTGGTCTGGTCTGGCCTGGCCTGGCCTGGTCTGGCCTGGTATAGCCTGGTCTAGCTTGGTCTGGTCTGGTCTGGTCTGGTCTGGTCTAGCCTGGTCTGGCTTGGCCTGGTCTGGTCTGGTCGGGCCTAGGCCTGGTCTAGCCTGGTCAGGCCTGGCCTGGTCTAGCCTGGTCTCGTCTGGCCTGGCCTGGCCTGGTCTGGTGTCAAGAGGAGCAGAGAGGAGAGGAGAGGGGAAGAGAGGGAAGGAGAGGAGAGGAGTCAGTTTCGCCATTGTGGACGTAGCTCAATATAAACACAGGTCACCTTGTGTGTGTTAATAAGGCAGTGTAGACGGGAGCTTTCAACATCTGAAAGGTTAGGCTAAGGTTAGCCTTAAATGAGGAGAGAGAAACCCACACACCGCTCCCTCCTTCCCTCCCTTCTTTCTCTCATCCTCAGCCAGTCAGGTGTATCAGACAGTTGATTGGCTGGTTAGACTAACTCCTCCCCTTGTGGCCAGACAAACTGTCACGTCCTATTGGCCAAGCCCTCACTCAGCCAATCAGCTCGCGGTCAGCTGGCCAGTGTTGTGATTGGTCGTCTTGTTTCATTTATTATTGCTATCAGAGCTAATCCGCCCGGCGACGGCCAGCTAGCTCCTGTCACTATCACTACATATCTGATTGGTCTGAGGGGAGGGGGGGGGATATCGCAGTCTGATACACACGGACCACCCCCAGATTCTCCGCCTTCCTGGGTGTGTGAATGTGTGTGTGTGTGTGTGTGTGAGAATGTGTGAGTGTGTGTGAATGTGTGTGTGTGTTGTAGGCAGACTGCTGTGCTCATCAATCATATTTGAGTGGACAGACTGGAACTACTCACATGCCAGCAGAATCATCAGCCAACCTCCCCCCCTCCCCCTCCTCCGTCTCCTCTCTTCTTTTCGATTCACCTCCTCTTCTCTCTCTTCTACCCTTCCCTCCTTCCATCTTTTCTTCTCCTTTTCTCTTCTTCCATATTTCCCCTTCCCCTCCTCCCCTTTCTATCTGTTTTGCACCACAAGAGTAGGTAGGAGGGGAGTAAAGAGACAGTGTGTGTGTGTTTCTGTGTGTGCGTGTGTTTCTGTGTGTGTGTGCGTGTGTTTCTGTGTGTGTGTGTGTGTGTTTCTGTGTGTGTGTGTGTGTTTCTGTGTGTGCACGCGTGTGTGTATTAAAGTGCTCTCCACTCTGTTTCTGCCCAGTGGGCAGAGTCTAGTTACTCTTTGAACACTTGGCCCATTTATTTCTGCTAAGTCGTGGGATTGTCAGCCAGTCATCCAGCCAGCCAACCAGTTAGCCAGCCAGTCAGCCAGCTAATCAGTCAGCCAACCACCCAGCCAGCCAGTTAGTCAGCCAGCCTGCCAGGCAGCCAGCCAGTCAGCCAGCCGGCTGTTGTGTTTTTCATTGGAACCTATGTTTATAAGCGATTTTCCTTGTTGATGCTTTTGTTTGCGGGTGCGAAAATGTATATATGCATGTGTGTGCTTGTGTGTGTGTGTGTGTGTGTGTGTGTGTGTGCGTGTGTGTGTCTTCGCCCCCACACCGCAAGGGAGCCATCAGAGTGATCTGTGCACCACAGTTATTAATCCAACCCTCTACTTCCGCCCACACACACACACACGCACACGCACACACACACACACACACACACACACACACACACACACACACACACACACACACAAAGCCCCTGAAGGCCCCAGTTGATGACATGGTCAGATGTATCTCCCACGCTCTGCTCCCTGTCTAGCCCTGCTTTCATACTCATATCAAACTCATCTCAATAACTCCCCTCGCACAGGTGTGTGTGTGTGTAATAGTACCTTGATGTGTAATTAAGCTGCAAGCTGCTTCTGCTGTGTTGGCTGAATATAGCATCCTGTGGCCACTTGGTTGAGGCTAAAACACACACACACACACACACACATAAGCACGCGCGTACATACTTGCATGCAGATACACACACAAAAGCCACACATGCAGACACCCAAAACGCACGCACGCACCTACATGCATACACACATGCATACATGAACACACAGGCATACGCACGCACACTCACACACGCACACAGGCATGCGCACGCACACTCACACACGCACACAGGCATGCGCACGCACACTCACACACGCACACAGGCATGCGCACACACACTCACACACGCACGCACACCGTGACCACTACTGAGAGACTGAGGGCTCCTGCAGTTTGTCTTCATGGACAGAGGAAACGCTGTTCCAAACAGGAGACATACAGACCTCCTTCCAGAACCTTCTCCTCGGGGAGCCTGGCTCCACTCAGACATAAGGCCCAGAAGCCTCCTCTTCAAGGTCTCTCTCTCTCTCTCTCTCTCTCTCTCTCTCTCTCTCTCTCTCTCTCTCTCTCTCTCTCTCGCCCACGCGAGGCATCTGTCTGTCGGCTCTGTTTGTGTCACCAGCTGAGAGGGGATTCCGGAACGGTCTACAGTTACCCACAACCTGGCTGTGAGGTGGCTTGGACTGATGTCCCTGAGGCAGGGAGGGCTGTGTCTCCTGGGGAGGTCACCTCACACACACACACACACACACTTGCGTACAATACATCTCCACACACTCTGAATGTGGTACATTCACACACATAGACGTAGAATAGAATAGAATATACATCCACACATGCTTATAGAACCTGTAGTTCTCTCATTGGAAATCCTCATGACAGTTTCTTTTATCAGCTGTGAAACAAACCCGCTTTGGGTTTTACTCCTCTGCATGGTTTGGTTGGAGAGTTTGTGTTGTGTTTCGTCCTCACCAGTTGGAACACAAGCTCTCTCTGTTTCACGCACGCACAGTACTTTAGTATGGGGAGGTCAACATGGAAATATGGCTGTGCAACGAAACGTAGCTTTACCATGGTGACGTCTGTGGGCCTGTTTGTGTGTGACCACAGAATCGGCTCAGCAAGGATCAGCTACACACACACACACACACACACACACACACACACACACACACACACACACACACACACACACTCCTTCACTAGCTGACTGTACTGTAACTATCCTCAGCTAATTACTTTGAAATTCCAATGATGAAACATGGAGTGTGTGCGCGCGCTCTGTCACCGATAAGATTTATTTCGCTCTTATCCTTCGATCACAAAGCTGTCAATCTATGTCTGTGTAGGTTACTGCTGACATTGAGGTGTGTGTGTGTGTGCGCGCGTGTATGTGTGTGTGTGACAGGGGACACACTGACCAGCTATTGATTGGAGTGTTTTAACACATGAGCAGAATCTCAGATGTCTGTGAGCGTTAGGTGTGAAAAGGCAGGGTGAGATTGAAACCAAGATAACACACAGACACAAACACACACAGCCCCTTGCTATTCATCTTCTCCTTTTTATTCCTTCTCTCCTCTCTTCCTCTACCTCCCCATCATCTCCCACATCAACAACCTTATCACCTCCCTCATCACCTCCCCCATCACCTCGCCCATCACCTCCCACATCAACTACCTTATCACCTCTCTCATCACCTCCCTCATCACCTCCCCCATCACCTCCCCCATCACCTCCCACATCAAGTCCCCATCCCCCCATCCCTCTGGCCTGTTTTGCTCCTCCATCATCTGATGGGCGTCCCTGGGCATCAGAAAGGCCAGAGGAGCAGAGAGGATGGGAGTCTTTCCCAGAGCTGGAAGGCAGAGATGTAGAAAGGCAGAGTTGTAGGACGGTCAAGTGACTTTTTTACTGACATGATCTCTACCTGCTCACCCAGGCACGTTCCCACTCACACACTCACGCACTCACACACTCATACACGCACACACTCACACACTCACACACTCACGCACTCACGCACTCACACACTCACGCACTCGCACACTCACACACTCACCCACACGCACACTGACACGCAGGAGGGTTTCCACTGGACTAGATGGGCTGTGCGATGAGAAATGCCTCAAAAGCTTTGAACAAAGGAGACGAGAGAAAGAGAGAGGAAAGAGAGGGGAGAGGGAAGAGAGAGGAGAGCATAGGAGGGAGGAGAGGAGAGAAGAGGGAGCGGGAAGAGAGGAGGGAGGAGAGGAGGGAGGGAGGAGAGAGGGGGTTTAGAAGAGAAGAAAAGAAGGAGGAGAGGAGAGAAGGAGGAGGGGAGGGAGAAGAGGATTTCAGAGGAGAGAGTAGAGGAGAGAGGAAGTTTAGAATAGACGAAAGGAAGGAGGAAAGGAGAAAGCGAAGAAAGAAGAGAGTAGAGAAGAACAGAGGAGGACAGGAGAGGAGAGGACAGGAGAGGACAGGAGAGGACAGGAGAGGAGAGGAGAGGACAGGAGAGGAGAGGACAGGATAGGAGAGGAGAGGACAGGAGAGGAGAGGAGAGGACAGGACAGGACAGGAGAGGAGAGGACAGGAGAGGAGAGGAGAGGACAGGAGAGGAGAGGAGAAAGCGACGAGAGGAGGGAGGAAAGCGACCCAGCACCAGGCAGGTTAATCATTATCCACCCTCCCTTTGATCAGAAGAGAAAGGGGGATGAGAGTTGGATGAGAGGGAGGATGAAGGTGCAGATGGAGCTCCTCCACGGCTGGCTACCCACCTTCATCTTCCACCGGCGCCAGGGAGGTCAGGGGTCAGGGGTCTTGCGACAGCCTGGGAGACATCACAGGCGGTTGTCTCGAACGCAAACAATCAGAGATGTGTTTGGGCGTCCCGATAAACATTGCTGCGGCTCAGCGTGCCAAGCCCGCTCTCTCTGATCACACACACTCTCACACGCAGGTCCACACACACACACACTCTCACATGCAGGTCCACACACACACACACACACTCTCACACGCAGGTCCACACACACACACACACACACACACTCTCACACGCAGGTCCACAAACACACACTCTCACACGCAGGTCCACACGCACACATACTCTCACAAACAGGTCCACGCACACACACACTCTCACATGCAGGTCCAAACACACACATACACACACACGCTCTCACAAGCAGGTCCACACACATACTCTTACAAGCAGGTCCACACACACACATACACACACTCTCACAAGCAGGTCCACACACACACACGCTCTCACAAGCAGGTCCACACACGTACACTCTCACACGCAGGTCCATACATACACACACACACCGTCACATGCAAGTCCATACACACGCACACTCTCACACACAGATACACACACATACACACGCTCGCCCACACAGGCCCACACACATACACGTGCTATCGCATGCAAACGGGTAAGCGTATATGCAGGTACACACAAATACGCACACACTCTCGCACACAGGTACACACACACATAGGTACATACACAGGCACACTCTGACACACGAACACACACACATTCTCACACAGGTACCAGACACAAAACCACACACACCCAGGTACACACACACACACACACACACACATACAGGTACACACACACACGGGTGAGGCAGGGGTGAGGGACTGGAGGGAGAGGGTTTGGGAGGGAGGGAGGGGGTGAGAGTGGGAGGATGATGTCCCTTTAATGAAGGACTTAATGTGTCCCTCTGTTAATTGAATTAATTAGAGGGCTAATTGGACAGAGTGATGATGGCTGCGGGGCTGGGGAGAGGCTGGGGAGATGAAGGGGGAGGCTGGGAGAGGCAGAGGGAGACAGGGGAGACAGAGGGAGGGAGGAGGAGAAGGGGGAGGCTAGAGAGATGGAGGTAGGGCTCTCTCCTGGGACAGAGAGATAGAGGAATCATTGTTCTACCATCCTAGCACGACATTGCCATGTATGTGTGTGTGTGTGTGGGGATGTACTTTGTCTGTGTGTTTAGGAATGTACTGTGTGTGTGTGTTGTGTGTGTGTGTGTGCGTCTGTGTGTGTGTGTGTGTGCGTCTACGTGTGTGTGTGAAAAGGTGCACCGTCACACTTTAGATCCAGGTGCTTGTTAATGAATGTTAGTTGATAGGTAATAAGGCCTTAGTAAGAAAGTCTTATTAAAACATATTCACGCGAAGAACCACCTAAAAGGTTAGGCTCTCAAGACACAAGCATTATATAAACACCCACAATGTCTGACACTTAGCCCTTGTAAGGTTTTATATCAAAGTGATGGTCTTGAAGACACAGATGACACAACAACAAACTCAGAGATCTCTTTCCGAGTTTTAATCAAATAAAACAAATCAAATAAAAGAAGTAAAATACATAACTTTGAGCCATTACCCATCACCGCTGACGTTCTCATCTCTCGTACCCCGTTCCCAAGAAGCGTTCCAGCAACATTTCTGTGTTTGTATTTCTGTCGGCAAGCTAGCAGAGTTGGGTGTTCTTCCTGCCCCTCGTGTCTTCGTACTGAGACATTAGAGTAGGGAGTAAAGGACCAACACACAGCACCAGGTTCGATCGAATGACCGCACAGCAAGGCTGTGATGGCATATAATGACTGGTTTAATGATCTGATCATTATTGACATTTTATTTTATTTTCCAGATTAAAAACGTGTCCTTTTTTGGAAAGGCTGTTTGTATACTGGTGAACTAATGTGTGTGTGTGTGTGTGTGTGTGTGTGTGTGTGTGTGTGTGTGCAGGCCTCACAGCAGCGGCGATGGCAGAAGCGATGAAGCTGCAGAAGATGAAGATGATGATGATGCAGGGAAGCCAGAACGGCACCGAGTCAGACGAGGAGCTCAACTCTAACACAGGTCCCACTCACTCACTCGCATACACACACACACACACACACTCACTCACACGCACATACACACGCACACACACACACACACACACACTCACTCACTCACACACACGCACGCACACACTCACTCACTCACTCACTCACACTCACTCACTCACTCACTCACTCACTCACTCACTCGCATACACACTCTAACACAGGTCCCACTCACACACACACGCACACACTCACTCAGTCACTCATTCACTCACTCACACACACACACACACACACACTCACTCACTCACACGCGCACGCACACACACACACTCACACACACACTCACACGCACACACACGCACTCACACACACACTCACACACACACACTCACACACACACTCACACGCACGCACACACACACACACACATACACTCACACACACACTCACACTCACACGCACGCACACACACACGCACACACACACACACTCATATCTTCTGTGTATTACAGCACACATCCCCTCCCCACTGTTGACAGGGTGATCTGTATGAGACCCATATCTCTCCTGCTCCTCTGATCTGGTCCTTACATCTGGGTACATGTGGAACAGTGAACATGCTAACTGTGGTTACCTCCAGCCCCAATCCTCCACTTCTTGAACCTCCACCACTCACCCCCCCCAACATCCTCCACCCAGCCTCCAACCCCCATCCTCCACCCAGCCTCCAATCCCCATCCTCCACCCAGCCTCCAATCCCCATCCTCCACCCAGCCTCCAATCCCCATCCTCCACCCGGCCTCCAATCCCCATCCTCCGCCCAGCCTCCAGGTCCCATCCCCACCCAGCCTCCAGGCCCCATCCCTGCCCAGCCTCCAGACCCCCGCCCGTGAGTGTGTGTGAGTGAGTGTTGTGTGTGAGTGTGTGTTGTGTTTGAGTGTGCGTGTGTGTGCGTGTGTATGTGTGGCAGCTCAGGGGTTGTCTTCAGGGTGTTTTATAGAAGCTAATGATGGCCTTAATAGCAGCCACCTGACCATGCATTTATATGTATGTGTGTGTGTCTGTCTGGGGTATGAGTGTGTGTGTGTGTCTGTTTATCACCCAGTAGGGCTGTGTCCAGACAGACAGAGCGTGAGGGTGAATATGTAGACAGCCGTAAACACACACACTATTATTTATGGCCATTGCTATGTTTACACACACACACACACACCATTCTGACAGTTAGAATCACATCTTTAAAATTCAATAAAGTTGTGACAATTTGCCCCTGACTTAACCTTTAACCCTGACCCAGCCCTTTGTCCTTTCCTCCTTCCTTCTCTCTCTCCATCTCTCTGTGCATCCATCGCTCTCCATTGCTCTCTCCATCTGACTTTCTGTCTCTCTCCCAAATCTGCTTCCTTCGATTTCTGTCTCTATCTCCGTCTTGCTTTCTTTCCATCTCTCTATCTCAATCTCTCTCTGTGTGTCTTTCTATCGCTTCATCTCTCTCTCTGTCTTTCTATCTCTCCATCTCTCCCTTTGTCTCTCTTTCTATCTCTCCATCTCTCGCTTTCTCTCCGCTTCTCTCTCTCCTATTCTCTGTTCTCCCCTCCTTGTCACCGTGTCACCAGCGTCCTGGGGCTGGGGATGTGCGTGTGTGTGTGTGAGTGTGTGTGTGGGGGGGTTAGGGTGTGGAGGAGTGGGAGGGGGGGGGGGGGGGGGACATCAAAGCACTGTTAATCAGCGTGTGTTTGTGTGCGAGATCAGCTGTACACCCCCTCAGAGTTATCTGCTAACCACAGTCTACATAGATAAGCTTCAGTTCAATCTCTCCTCCACACACGCGCACGCGCGCGCACACGCGCACGCACACGAGGTCTAAGGTCTACTTCTTTCTAGTTGCAGTCTGTGTGAGAGCGAGTGCGAGCGCGTGCGAGCGCGTGCGAGCGCGTGCGAGCGCGTGCGAGCGCGTGCGAGTGTGTGCGTGTGTTAACAGGAGCAACGAGCCGAGCCACACATCGAACATGTGTTAGTGGTCTGGGGCAGTGGAGGAAGTGGGGGGAGGGGAGAAAGGGGAGGAAGGGGTCTCATTGGCCTAATGGTGGACTGTCAGGGCTGATCAGCCCCTCAGATGATGTGACGGAGGGAGGGGTGGAGGGAAGGAGGGAGGGAGGGAGGAAGGGAAGGGGGGAGGGATGGAGGGAGTGACAAGTTAAAAGAGAAGCTGCATGCATTATTGAAGAGGACTGAGACCGCTGTCACACACTGCTGTGCTAGCAGAACACAGGTGTGGGCGGGGGGGGGG
>BROE01000017.1:1806466-1876466 GCA_036571765.1 Plecoglossus altivelis | reverse complement strand
GAAAGGTGGGGGTGAGGGAGAGAGAGAGAGGGAAGGTGAGAGAGATAGAGGTAAGGTGAGGCTAAGAGAGCGAGAGAGAGGGACGTTGAGAGAGAGAGAAAGAAAGAAAGAAAGAAAGAAAGAGAGAGGGTGAGAGAGAGAGAAAGAGAAAGGGAAGGTGAGAGAGAGAGAGAGAGAAGGAAAGTGAGTGTGCGAGAGAGAGAAAGATAGATGGAAGGTAAGGGTGAGAGAAAGAGACAGGGAAGGTGAGGGTGAGAGAAAGAGGGAGAGAAAGAGAAAGGGAAGGTGAGGGTTAGAGAGAGAGAAAGAGAAAGGGAAGGTGAGGGTTAGAGAGAGAGAAAGAGAGAAGTCAGGTGAGGGTTAGAGAGAGAGGGAAGGTGAGAGGGAGAGACAGAGAGAGAAAGAGAGAGGGAAGGTGAGGGTTAGAGAGAGAGAGACAGGGAAGGTGAGGGTTAGAAAGAGAGAGAGAGAGAGAGAGGGAGAGAGAAAGGTAAGGTGAGGGTGAGTGAGAGGGGGAAGGTGAGAGAGAGATAGACAGAGAAAGGGTGAGAGAGGAAAGGTGTGGGTGAGAGAGAGAGAGAGGGGGGGGGAAGGTGAGGGTGAGAGAGAGGGAAGGTAAGGGTGAGAGAGAGAGGGGGAAGGTGAGGGTGAGAGAGAGAGAGAGAGAAAGAAAGAAAGAAAGAAAGAGAGAGAAAGAGAAAGGGAAGAGGTGAGGGTTAGAGAGAGAGAAAGAGAAAGGGAAGGTGAGGGTTAGAGAGAGAGAAAGAGAAGAGGTCAGACGTGAGGGTTAGAGAGAGACGGAAGTGAGAGGGAGAGACAGAGAGAGGAAAGAGCAGAGAGAGTGAAGGGTTAGAGAGAGAGCAGGAGCGAGGAAAAGACGAGAGAGAGAGAGAGAGGGAGAGAGAAGGTAAGATGAGGGTGTGTGAGAGAAGGTTAGAGAGAGATAGACAGAGAAAGTGAGAGAGGAAAGGTTGGTGAGAGAGAAAGAGAGGGGGAAGGTGAGTGAGAGAGGAGAAGGGAGGGGTGAGAGAGGAGGGGGAAGTGGGTGAGAGAGAGAGAGAGGAGGAAGAAAGAAAAAAAAGAGAGAGAGGGAGAGGGGTGAGGTGAGAGGGGGGTGAGGTGAGAGAGGGAGAGAGAAAGAAAGAAAGAAAGAAAGAGAAGAAGAAAGAAAGAAGAAAGAGAGGGAAGATGATGTTTGAGAGAGAGAGAGAGAAAGAAAGAAAGAAAGAAAGAAAGAGAGGGGGAAGATGAGGGTGAGAGAGAGAGAGAGAGAGAGAAGAGAGAGAGAGAGAGAGAAGAGAGAGAGGGTAAGTGGACTAGTGCCAAGCGATGGCATGAATCCCACTTACCGCTAACATGAAGTATTGAGTTTTTGTTCCGTTGCGTCGGGGGCGACCCTGGTGGAGTCAGGTTCACTGGAAGAATAGATTTCTGTTAATCGTTACTTTTTGGTTAATGATAAGGTACCTGAGTGCAGTTCACCTGATTTCTACCTCAAGTCTCCCTGATTGCATTTCTAAGGCAGCTGAAAGTATTAGGGTTTGCCTCAACAACAGAAATACACACACAGACAAACACACACAAGCATACACACTACTCTGCTACTCTGATTTACGTTCTGTGTAATATAACATTTACTTTGTTTTCATTTTATTTCATGTATTTTATGTTAGTCAGTTTCATACTAGATAAATAATGTACATTGTTCCCATAGTACAGCAAATATTGCTTTCTGTATTCTCTAGTCTACTGTTGACAAAGGCTGGAAATGAAGCATTTTCAGGCTAATATGTCTTGTGAAAATAAATAATAACAATAAACTTCTATCAGACTCTGAGAGCAATATTTACCCTCTCCCCCCCCCAACCCCCCGCTCCCCTCTCTCCCAACTACCCCTACCTCCCTCCTCCCCCCGTCTCCCTCAGGTCTGGACCTCCCCTTCATGATGATGCCCCACCCCCTGCTGCCCGTCGGCCTGCCTCCCGCCTCCGTTGCCATGGCGATGAACCAGATGAACCACCTGAACACCATTGCCAACATGGCTGCCGCCGCACAGATGCACAGCCCTCTGTCCCGCACTGGGGCCTCCGTCATCAAGGTACATACACACACTCACACACACACTTATACACACGCATACCTGCATACACACACAAGATATCGTTTGTATGTGTATGTTTGTTGATCTGTATGTGAATGCGTCTGTGTGTACAGTATATGTGTCATAATAGGTAGGTGTGTGTAGGGGGTGAGATAGGTGAGGAGGGGTATGTATAGAGGGTGAGGAGGGGGAAGGAATGAAGGAAGAGGGCAGCGAGGAGTGGGTGAGGAGGGGTGAGTAGAGGGGGGGGCGAGGAAGGAGGGTTAGGGGAGGGTAAGGAGGGGTGAGGAAAGATGAGTAGGGAGGGGTGACGTGTACAGCAGATGGCACCAGCAGAAGCTGTTTGCCTTCCCAGAAGCCTTTGCTTCAGATGCGGACTGTGTGTTTGCTGTACCCTATATAGATACGACTGCGGGCGGGGGGAATCTGTGTGTGTGCTGGGTGTGCATCTGGTGTGTGTCCATGTGTGCAGGGTGTGTGTGGGGGGGGGGGGAGGATGGGTCATTTGGTCTTGTTTAATGGTTGCGTTTGGAATAAATGGTGGGGTTCAAATTACACAAAAGGTTAAGTTTGGGGCTATATAATAACACCATTTTGAATTAGAGTTAATAGTCAGTTTTTCATAAGGGGTAGTTGAACACACCAGCGTGTGTCTGTGTTGTATGTAATGTGTGTCTCCCATCCACGATACTAACTCTGTAACAGTGTGATGTGGTGTGTCCCTGGCAGGAGTGTGCTCAGGAGAGCCCCTCTCCCAGCCCCTCCCTGGAGGACGCCCCTCCAGGCTCCCAGGCCTCGTCCCACCCTTCTTCATCCACCTCCTCCTCCCCCAACCCTCACACACACACCCCTGACACGCAGCTCCACGGTAAGGCTGCCTGTCTCCGTCTGCCTGCCTGCCTGCATGTGTCTGTCTGTCTGTCTGTCTGTCTGTCTGTCTGTCTGTCTGTATGTATATATGCATGCATGTATGTATGTATGTATGTATGTATGTATGTATGTATGTATGTATGTTTGTTTGTTTGTTTGTTTGTTTGTTTGTTGTTCTTTGTTTATCTGTCGGTCTGTTTTCACTGTTGCTTTAACTCTTTACTGAAAGACACATTCTTTAAAGACTATGTTTGTGTGTGTGTGTGTGTGTTTGAATGTATGAATGTGTGTATGTGTGTGTGTGAATGTATGCATGTGTGTCTATGTGTGCGTGTGAATGTATGAATGTGTGTATGTGTGTGTGTTCTCCTGTAGGGATGAACCCTCTAGATGGTGCCCTAGGTGAGGCAGGGCTGAACATGAAGAAGATATTAAAAGAGAAAGGTGAGTGACTTATGTGTGTGTACAGGTGTGTGTGTGCCTGTTTAAGACATTGAGTGTGTTCACATGTGTGTGAGAGAGTATGTGTGTGTGTATTTGAGATAGTATCTGTGTGTGTGTGTGTGTGTGTAAGTGTGAGAGTGTGCGTGCGTGCAAAACAGAATGTGTTTGTGAGTGAGCGTGTGTGCGTATGAGAGAGTGTGTGTGAGAATGCGTGTGTGAGAATGTGTGTGTCTGGGTTCCTCAAGGGCCTCTATGTTGATTCTTCAGCCATGAGATCTCATTATTCTAATCTACTGTGCTCTGATTGGTGGAGAGAGTTTGTCAAGGCCAAGCTCCACCCATCATCTTTAACCACTTAACTAGACATTTATTAGAGCATCTATGTTGCTGGTGTGTGTGTGTGTTTCTGTATTTGCAATCCTGTGCAGTGCATGAGGATAGGGACAGATGGTTGGATCAAGAACCCAGCACACACACTCACACGCACTCACACACACACATCTCACACACACACACATCTCACACACACATAGCGAAGACGCCCCCAGGCACATTTAAAGGATTGAGTGAGCACCTGGTCTACAACTATATTTTATTAATGTGTCTGGAACATAATCCTCTCTTTTCTTCTACACTCATCCTCTCGCTCTTCTCTTCTCACCTCATCTCTCTCTCTTCTCTCGCTCCTCTCCCTCTCCTTTCCTTTCCTCTTTCTTCTCTCTCCTCTCTCAAGGCAAGAGCCACTGGCGTTCATACACACAATTTCCTGTTACATACGATTTCTCTCATACAGACCCTGCCCCCACGCACACTCACACACACATACACAGCTATTGGCATGGAGAGGGTTCCTGACCCCAGTCTTTAGAGGAGAGACTTCAGGTGTTTGGCTGCTTGAGTGGAGGGGGGCAGTGCGTGTGACTGAGTGTGACATAGAGGTGTGTGTGTGTGACAGAGAGTGTGTGTGACAGAGAAGGGTGTGTGTGTGACAGAGAGCTCCATGGTGATGAATAGCAGGTCCTGAGGCAGCCAGCACCTTGTTTGGGCTGAAGTCCAGAGAGCCCGGCTTCCTCCATTAATCACCCAGACTAACCCTAGTCCAGGCCCAGATCGGATCCTATTCCAGACCACATTCCAGACCCAACTCCAGAATAACCCTAGCCCAGACCCAACCCCAGACTAACCCTAACCTAGACCCTAGTCCAAACCCAGACTAAACCAGACCAGACACAGACTAGATCCTAGTCCAGCCAAGACTCGGATCCAGACTAGATCCTAGTTCAGACCCAGACCCCAACTCAGAACAAGACACAAAGACCAAAACCAAAGCATGAACAAGACCTGGACACAAAACCATACCGGACCTGAATCAGGACCTGATCAGAACCATAACCAGAGAACAAAGAGCAGAGCATAGCAGGGCAAAGTAGAGCAGAGTAGAGCAGAGCAGAGCAGAGCAGAGTAGAGCAGAGGATAGCAGGGCAGAGCAGAGCAGACCTGGCAGAGCCGAGGATAGCAGGGCAGAGCATAGCAGAGCAGAGCAAAGCAGAGCAGGGCAGAGCAGAGCAGAGGATAGCAGGGCAGAGCAGAGGATAGCAGGGCAGAGCAGAGCAGAGGATAGCAGGGCAGAGCAGAGCAGACCTGGCAGAGCCGAGGATAGCAGGGCAGAGCATAGCAGAGCAGAGCAGAGGATAGCAGGGCAGGGCAGAGCAGGGCAGAGCAGAGCAGGGCAGAGCAGAGCAGAGCATAGCAGAGCAGGGCAGAGCAGGGCAGAGCAGAGCAGGGCAGAGCAGAGGATAGCAGGGCAGAGCAGAGCATAGCAGAGCAGAGCAGGGGTGGGGGAGGGGTGATAGGAGGGGGTGTCTGTTCTCAGGTCCTGCGATGTGTTCTGGTTCCGCTCCAGCAGCTCTAATTGTGATAGCTTGGCAGCCTTTCAGAACTGATAAGTTCTCAACTTCCTGACTACAGATGTACAGTAGCGGTGGGAATGACAGCACACACACACCTCCCTCTCTTCTTCTGTGCGTGTGTGTGCTGTGTGTGTGTGTGTGCGTGTGTGTGTGCTATGAGGGCTGAACACTGTTCTGAGATCGGATGGTTTAATTAAAACCAAACTTTCATCTATCCTGACTGATATAGGCTGTGTATACATCTCTCTCTTTACGCTCCTCTCCTTCTCTTCTACCCCCTCTTCTCTTCATCTCTTCTAATCTGCCTATTCTCTTCTTCTGTCTTTTCTCTCATCTCTCCTCCGCTTCTTCCTTCGCCCCTCGGCCTACAAGGCTGTAGTTTCTGAACTGGTTAGTTCATTGTCAGCTGTTGTTCAATAATTGTTTGCTAATTAGGTAGCTGTTAGCTGTTAGCTGGTTAGTTTGTTAAGTAGGTAAACAGTTGTTTTCTGGATGAGTGTATTAATGCCCACGTTTGATATTTGTCTTGCTGTCAGCCAGTGTGATGGTTAAGTTGTTGGCTAGCTGTTAATGGGTAAGTGTATTTGAGACAAGGTTGTTAGTTGGTTAGTTTGACGTTAGCAGGTAGGTATTGTATTCAGGACAAGGTTGTTAGCTGGTTAGTTTGACGTTAGCAGGTAGGTATTGTATTCAGGACAAGGTTGTTGGTATTGAAAGTCAGCCAGAATCTCACCAGCATCCTGATGGTAATAAATTATCTCTGTTGCGCCTGTCTGTTGATGTGTGTGTGTCTGTTTGAGTGTGTGCATGTGTGTGTTTGAGTGTGTGTGTGTGTGTGTGTGTCAGGAGAGAAGGGGGCAAGGGAGTGCAAGTGGGTGTGAAAGGTGAAAGAAGAGAGTGGCCCAGTAATTGTTCTCTCTTTCATCCCTTTCTCCTCTCCCACTTTCATCCCTCTCTTCTCTCTTTTCGTTCCTCTATCCTCTCCTCTCTGCATCCCTCCTTCTTTCTTTAGTCTCTCCTCCTCCTGTTCCACAGCAGCTGCCTCTTTCTCGAACTACCTCTGCTGTAAATACTGATACCTTTCTAAGGACACTGTGTGTGTGTGTGTGTGTGTGTGTGTGTGTGTGTGTGTGTGTGTGTGTGACTGTGTGTGTGTGACTGTGTGTGTGTGTGTGACTGTGTGTGTGACTGTGTGTGTGTGTGTGACTGTGTGTGTGACTGTGTGTGTGACTGTGACTGTGTGTGTGACTGTGTGTGTGACTGTGTGTGTGTGACTGTGTGCGTGACTGTATGTGTGACTGTGTGTGTGTGTGACTGTGTGTGTGTGTGACTGTGTGTGTGACTGTGTGTGTGACTGTGTGTGTGACTGTGTGTGTGTGTGCTGGGAGGGCTTCATAAATAGCAGCAGACAGTTGGTTTACGGCTCCCAGGGTGGCGGCTGTCACAGAGGCCATCTTGTTGGAAATAAATATCTTTGGTGTGTGTTCGCATGCGCGTTAGCAGAGGTGTGTCCGCGCGCGTGTGTGTGTTTGCGTGAGAGCGAAACAGAGAGAGAATTGTTACTAGTATCAGCGGACCCTGGACAAGAGGCTGAGGAAGGAGACAGAGCAGGCAGAAGAGAAGTGATTCCCCTCAGGAGAAAAGGGGTTCCGCATCAGGTTTCCACCTCCAGAGGTGGAAGTTCTGCCTCTAGATTGTAGAACAGACCTGGGAATCCAGAACAGACCAGACCTTGCGTGAGGTGATCAGGCGATTTATGTACGCGTGCTACTGCAGCTTCACTGACAGAAGACGCTCAGTTATTCAATGGTTACCTTAAGAAGAACACTTTTGACACATTTTCATAGCCTGATATATGTATAACCAGTAGCAGCTCAAACCATGTCATTTACTGTGATAATGTTATCAAGTCATCAAATTAAGATTTAGCTGAATTAAGTTCAGCGTCTTGGTTCATCCTGCCACAATGCTCCCAATTTCTCATGTGGCCCTTCAGGAAAATGAATTGCCCACCCCTGGTGTAGCGTTACAGCTCCACTACAAGGTTCCACCTCCAGAGGAGAGAGTTCCACCTCCAAATGGTTCCACACGCAAATGGATCTTTTGTTCTAACAGTGTTCCTCCTTTTTCTCTTCAGAAACATTGTTTTTTTATTATTATTTTTAGTAGTAGAAAATAAAAGCCACAAGTTTAAATAATAGATTGGTTGTACTGGTCGCTGAAAGGATATTGCACTTCTGCTCTCTGTTATTTATTCATCTGTTTGTTTTGGTCTTTCTTTTGTGTATGTGTGTTTGTATATGTGCTTGTGTGTGCATGTGTGAGTGAGTGTGTGTGTTGAAAGGAGGGTTTACTAAGTGGTAAGTGTGAAGGTGTGTCATTGGTCCATAGAGTTTCTTCACTATTACCTGACCTGGGGACACACACACACGCAAGCACACACACACACACACACACTCACGCTCACAGCATCATTACTTGTTCACATTACGTTGACCTTCGACAGAACCAGGTCACTTTGTAAATGTCAGATCCCCCCCGCAACCCCCTCCCCGACCTCCCCAAACACAGAAGCCCCCCCGCCCCCCCGCCCTCCTGCCCCCCCAGCCCCCCGACCCTGTGGTGTAAAATGAATTGAACTGTGCTCTATCACCAGCAGCAACAAGATAAATCTGTCGTTTAAAAAGAAGATGCAATTAAGAGAGGAGGAGAGGGGAGAAGCGTAAGAGAGGGGGGAGGAGAGGCGTAGTGGGAGGAAGTGAGGGAGGGGGGGGGGGCTCATGTTTAGATTGTTGCTGCTCTATTAATCTTTTAGTTTCTTTCCTAGGTCTCTCCTGTTGTATTATGTGCATAACTGCTTTTCTTTTATATTTTAGTATCCTTTTTGTATTTAACTTCCTCTACCCTTCTTTACCTTAATCTAGTTACTTTCCTGCTTATTTTATTCTCGTCCTTACTTGTTAACTTTCCTTCTCCGTTCTGTTTTCTCTACTTGCTCTTTTTTTTACTATTTTTTATTTTATATATTATTTATTTTTAGTGGTGAAAATCAAGTGGGTTTTTCTTCTGCCGCCCCCGCACCCCCTCCCCCGACCTCCCCAAACATCAGTAAGCCCCCGCTGCACCCCGCCCTCCTCTGCTCTCCCCCCCAGCCCCGCTCCCACCTGACTCCTTGGTGTGAAAATGAAATATGCAACGTGCTGCTCTATCACCTAGCACGGCAATAAGCATAAATTCTGTCGTTAAACACAGAAGATGCAATTAGAGAGGGAGGCAGAGGTGGAAGCCGCCTATAGAGAGTGAGGGGAAGGCCAGCAGTGCGTTAGTTTGCCGGAGGAAGTCTTGAGGAGGACCGGTGGGGGGGGAAGAGCCCTGTTAATGCATCGCCTATTAAAAAGTGGAGGTTAAGCTTAGTTCACTTCCCCCCCCTGGCCGTCTTCCATTTCTTCTCTTCCCATGCTGATCTCTGTTCCTCTCTGTGATCCTCTCTTTCCTCTGTCTTCTCTCTCCACTCTGGTCTCTCCTTAGTCCCCTACCTTCTCTCTCTCCTCTCATGTCTCTCTTTTCCTCTTGTCTCTGTTTCCACTCTCGTCTCCTCTTTCCTTCTGCTCTCTGCTGTGTTCTCTCTGTTCTCTCTTTTCCCTCTGTCTCCTTCTCTCCATCTGTTCTCGCTTCCTCGTATCTCTCTCTCTTCTCTCTGGTCTCTCCTCTCCCTCTAGTCTCTCTCTCCCTCTTGCAGGTCTCTCTTATTTCCTCTGTCCTCTTCTACTCTCCGTCTGTCTCTCTTCTCCTTTCTCTTGGTCATTCTCGCTTTCCTCCTCTACGTGTCTCATTTGCATGACTTATCACCTCTTCGTCTTTCTTTTCCCTCTGTCCTCTGTGGTTTTTCTCCCTACCTGATTGCCTCCCATGAGCCCATTCCACTCTCTTTGTGCCTTTTAACACACACACACCCAGCGCTGCGTTCGCTCTGTATCTATGTGACCTTGATCTGCGAACCACTTTCAGTCGCTACGAAAAACTTAATCACAGACTGTCAAACCATGGGTGCAGGGAGACTCTCTCTCTCTCTTCATCCCTCCATAGTTCTCTTCTTTCTACCCCTCTTTCTCTCTCTTCCCTCCTCTCTCTCTCTCCTTCTCTCTTGGTTTCTCTTCTTTCCACCTTTCCTTCTCTTTCTCTTCTCCCCTCTCTCCCACTCTCTCTCTCTCTTCTCCCCTCTCTCCAACTCTCTCTCTCTTCTCCCCTCTCTCCCACTCTCTCTCTTCTTCCCTTTCTCCCTCTCTCTCTTCTCCCCTCTCTCCACCCCCTCTTTCTCTCTCTTCTCCCCTCTCCCACTCTCTCTCATCTCCCCTCTCTCTCTCTCTCTCTCTCTCTCTCTCTCTCTCCCCAGTACTGTCCTGGGGGCTTGGGGGCTGGTGTGATTTAGAGGCTGGGGCCGGGGCAGGAGGATGAACCATGTCTGGCTCGGCTCTGCCTCTCAGCGCAGCGGGAAATCGATGTGACCTGCGATACACTGTCATCACACACACACACTCGTGCTCACACACTCGTGCTCACACACGTACTCCACCCACACACCTACCATGCACACACTCGTACTACACACACACACACACACACACACACCACCCCCATCTGTCTCCCTGAACAGGCTTCTGCTGCCTGTCAACCGAGCAGATTATCCCGAGAGTCATGGAAGGAGACTGGGAGTGGAAGCTTGAGGTAGAGGCTGGGGGTGGAGGTTGAGGCTGGAGGCTGGGGGTGGAGGTTGAGGCCGGAGGCTGTGGGTGGAGGTTGAGGCCGGAGGCTGTGGGTGGAGGTTGAGGCTGGAGGCTGTGGGTGGAGGTTGAGGCCGGAGGATGTGGGTGGAGGTTGAGGCTGGAGGCTGTGGGTGGAGGCTGGGGATGGCTTAGCAAGTCCAATTCAAAACAACCAGCGCAAGCCAAAGTGCTGCACAATCAACTGAGGTAGAATAAGGCACTGAAATAACTAGCTGTTCTACACAGACATATATACACATGTTGGATCACATAGTTCACAATAGGCCAGGGAAAATAAGTGGGTCTTGTGTGATAGATTATGTAACCCAGGGATGTGTATGTATGTTTATCCAGGTGTGTGCTCATTTACCCACACCAGGTGTGTGTAAGTTCATCCAGGTGTGTGTACGTATATTCACATCAGGTGTGTTAACTCGGGAGTGTGTGTTTGTTAACACCAGGTGCATGACAAACCAAGGTGTGTGTCAACCTAGGTGTGTGTGTTCATCTAGGTGTGTGTGTCAACCTAGACGTGTGTTAACTCAGGTGTGTGTGTTAACCCAGGTGTGTGTGTGTATGATAACACCAGCTGTGTATGTGTGTGTTAACCTGTATGTGTGTCAACCCAGGTGTGTGTTAAACTAGGTGTGTGTGTTAACATAGGTGTGTGTGAACACCAGGTGTGTGTGTATGTTCACACCAGGTGTGTGTTAACCCAGGTGTGTGTGTGTGTTCATCCAGGTTAGTATGTTAACCTAGATGTGTGTTAACCCAGGTGTGTGTATGATAACACCAGCTGTGTGTGTGTTAACCCAGGTGTGTGTGTGTGTTCATCCAGGTTAGTGTGTTAACCTAGATGTGTGTTAACCCAGGTGTGTGTATGATAGCACCAGCTGTGTGTGTGTTAACCCAGGTGTGTGTGTGTGTTCCAGAAGAGGTGCAGCTCATGATGAAGCCAGGATTTGAGAAGCTTCCCCTGGGCCAGCCCCTCCCACCTGGCTTCCCTGCCCCCTTCCTGTTCGCTGACGGACTCTCCTCAGTTGAAACACTCCTCACAAATATCCAGGTAGCCCTGACCCCTGAGCCTTGACCCAGGACCCTGGCCCCTGACTCTGGTCCTGTGCCCTGACCCTGTGCCCTGACCCTGTGCCCTGACCCTGATTGACCCTGACCCCTAAACCCAGACTCGGACGATGGCCCTGACCACTTGATTCGGACCTCTTAATCTGTCTTGGAACCTGGCCCTCACCCCTGACTCCTGACCCCTGACTCCTGACCCCTGACTCCTGACCCCTGACTCCTGACTCCTGACCCCTGACTCCTGACCCCTGACTCCTGACCCCTGACCCCTGACTCCTGACCCCTGACTAAGACTCCGTCAGCTGACTCTGTCCGCTGCTCACTTCACATTCTGTAAGAATAAAAAACACACAGCTGGTTCAGTGGACTTAAATTGTTGTGTGTGTGTTTGTGTGCGTGTGTTGTGTGCCTGTTGTGTTTGCGTGCATGTGTTGTGTTTGTGCTCGTGCGTGCGTGCGCGATATGTGCATGCGTGCGTGTGGGCGAGTGCCTGCGTGCATGCCTGCGTTCATACACGGGTGAATGCGTTTGTGTACGCGTGCCTGTGCGTGTGTGCATGCGCGTGCGTGCGTGCGGGCGGCGCAGGGTCTCCTCAAGGTGGCGGTGGACAACGCGCGGGCGCAGGAGAAACACGTTCAGCAGGAGAGGAAGGAGATGAAGATGGAGCTGTACAGGGAGAGAGAGATGAGGGAGGGGCTGGAGAGACAGCTGACCTCTGAACTACACAGCCGAGGTCAGGGTCAGGATGTGTGTGTGTGCGTGGTCACTTTCCATTTAATATTTGTTGGCAGCATTCTAAGATCATCACTTATCCTCTCCTTTCCTCTTGTCTCTCCTCCTCCTCTCCTCTCTCCTCCTCTCCTCCCTCCTCTCTCCTCCTCTCCTCTCTCATCCTCTCTCCTCTCTCCTCCTCTCCTCTCTCCTCCTCTCCTCTCTCATCCTCTCCTCTCCTCTCTCCTTTTCCCTCCTCCAGCCACCATGCAGAAGCGTCTGAAGAAGGAGAAGAAGGCTAAGAGGAAGCTGCAGGAGGCTCTGGAGTTTGAGTCCAAGCGGCGTGAGCAGGTGGAGCAGGCCCTCAAACAGGCCGGCACCCCAGAGTCCCTGCGCATCAGTCTCAATGGTACACACACACAAACATACAATCACTCTAACACACACACCCACACACACACACAATCACTCTAACACACCCACACACATATTTACACCCACACATGTACACACACACACACACAATCACTCTAACACACACACCCACACACATATTTACACCCACACATGTACACACACACTCACTCACTTACTCACTCTCATACGCACACACTTTCACATTTAGACACACACACACATACTCACTTACACACACACTTTGACTTGCAGCCACACTCACCAATATGCACATACACATTCAGCGAGAAAGAAAGAGACTGTGGGAGACAGAGAGATGGGAGGAGGGAGAGTGATAGAGAGAGAACGATGGAGGGATGAAAAGAGAGACGCTGAGATAGAGGGAGAGAGTGGAGACTGAGAGAAACAGTGAAGGAGGGAGTGAGGGAGGAAGGGAGGGAAAGAAAGAAAGGGAGGAAGAGAGGGATGGATAAAAAGACTATCTTTTAACATCTTGATTGGGCATCTAGATCTGCCAGATAGCCACCAAGGTACATCACAACAACCATTTAGGATCCTACTTAGGAGGAAGAGAGAATTAAGAGGACCCACATCTGAGAAGAAAATGCCATTACTGGACTGATGCTGTTTGTGTGTGTGTGTGTGTGTGTGTCTGCGTGTTGCAGAAGCAGTGATACCAGACATTGAACCAGAACACAACGGCAACCAGCAGGAGAACTCAACTGTACAGGGTAAGACCCTTCAGACTAAAACCTCCAACCTAAAACTCACCTAAAACAGACATCGTTCGACGCACAAACCGGTGGAAACTCCTTCAGAACTTTATTATATAAAAGGATAGAATGGTGAGGGTTCTAAGAACTCGTGGCATTGTAGTGGGAACCTTTGGAGATGTAGATCGCACTGCCCATGTAAGATCTTACGCCACAGTACGCTACGCTGAACGCCGCACCTCACACAACAACACGAGACATCACACACACAGCATCATCTATATCTTATATGTTCGCAGGTAGAAGGGTGATCAGGATGAGAGTCCCATTAACTACGTGTCTGAAGCGGGCGAATTAGAGTGCTATGTCGTAATCATTCCTTAATTAGAGATGTGGATCCACAGATGATAGATGAATACATAGATGTTCTACGTACATCACGGGGGAGGGGGGACGGAGACTGTACATAGCGGGCGGCGCAGCACGGTGGGGGTACGAGGGAGGGGTCCGCAGAGATTGTTTTTCTCACCTCATAAGTTACGCCAATGTTCACAGTCTAGCAATATAGTAACAACTAGTCGTGTCAATGCTTTCTGCGCGCTTGAACCAGGATCGCCAGCACGGAGGAAATGCTGGAGATGGCCGTGAGGATGAGGTGGTCAGGAGGGCGGGGGCGGGGGGGGGGGGGGGGAGGGGGCACGGGGGCTAGGAGGAGGTGGAGGGGGGCTGGAGGAGGGGGGGGAAGCAGAGACCGTTACGTGAAGATAGGTAGCGGGTGGTAACAGGCATGTGGGAGCCAACAGCAGCGTGGAGAAACGCGGAACGGGGACGCAACAGTCGCGACCTTTCAGAGCCGCAGGTTTGACCCACTCGGGTGTCACGACGCCAAGGCAGAAGGCAAGCTGTGTGCGAGGAAACGGTTGTCTCTTGCGATTTTGTGACGACCACACTCGTCTCTTCACGTGCTCAGAGGCTAACCCTTGAGCGGGGCCAATGGCCCAGTAATGTTCATTGTGTGCGGGGGGGGGGGGGGGGGGGGGGGTGTTGGTGTATGTGTTGGGGTGTGTTGTGTGTGTGTTAAGGGAGAGACAATTAGAAGTGAAATGATGAGAAGCTAGAGTGACAGCGGAAGTTGGTAGGAAGGAAGAGGGAGAAAGAGAAGGAGAGAGTGAGTATTGTTTACTTGTGTGTTTGTCGGGTGTGCTGTGGCTATACCAGTTACACAGCTAATAACTTAGGAGTCCTTTAAATAATGCGTTTTGGGGAGTGCAGAGCTTAACAGAAGGCAGTTTGGCACAACGTTTTACATCATCTTCACACACACACACACACACACACACACACACACACACACACACACACACACACACACACACACACACACACACACACATAGCTTGATAGACAGACGCCTGACCAAAGACTTGTCTAAGACATTGCGCTACATAGTCTTTTTTACACACACATCCACGCACACACTTATGCACCCACATACCCCCTCAATCCACACACACACACACACACACTCACACACTGACACTACAACACCTTATCCATTACACTAGGATGTAATCAGGTTGTTTTCCTGGAGCAGTTCTGCTAGCTTAGCACACCTGATTTCATTAGCTTTGATTGGCTAGCGTGGCCCTCCAGAGCTAAAAGCCTCTCACGTTCTCTAAGGTAGATCTCCTAGTGCGCGCGCGCGTGCTCGTGTGTGCGTGGAGGGGTTTGTATGTGTTGCTGTCCGTGAGCGTGCCTGCGTCTGTGTGTTCGCGTGTGTGTGCTTACACATGTATGTGTGTATCCATGTGGGTGTGTGTGTGTGTGTCTGTTTTCTTAATCAAGATGAGTGTAGGCAACAGAAAGTGCTGAATACAAAGGAAGGTGACATCACTTTACAAGCCGATTAAGAGATAGAGGGATGAGTAGAGAGAGCGAAAGAGAGAGAAATGGAAAGAGATGGGGAGATATAGAGTGGGGGAAAGAGAGGGAGTAGAGAGAGAAAGGATAGAGAGGGAGGGAAAGAGATGGGGAGAGAGAGAGAGGTGAGAGAGAGGGAGCGAGCGGAAGGGAGAGAGAGAGAGATCAGGGAGCTAAAGTAATCAGAGATGCGAGGATGGGAGTATGATTGATGGATGGATGAAAGGATGGCTAGATGAATGGTAGTCATGACAAGTGCTTGTGCATCTCAGAGATCCCATGCTTCTGCAGAGAGCACACACACTCGCCGTCCTGCTAATACGAAAACAGACCCTAACCAAACACAGCTACCCCACAGAAGCGTTGCATACACAAACACACAAACACACGCGCGCACGTTTCTATACGCACACACTCACAGGGAAGAAACTTGTGTACATTTACGCTCCCACAGACCCGTACGCACACGGAAGTTCTTTATATATACACACATCCACATAAACAGGAGTGCTTCATATACATACAAACACACACGCACACTAAACGAGCCCCGAGGGCTCCCTTCATTTCCACAGTTTGCTGGTGCTCTAATTGGACCAGCAGAGAACATCAAGGTGTTGGTCCCAAGATGGTCGTCATTAGGAACTCTGCTGTGGTAGCAGGCTGGAGCAAGGGTGTGTGTGTGGGGGCGGGGGGGGGGGGGGGGGGGGTGCAGGGGTGCAGGGTTGCAGTTTAACTTTAGACAGTTTTCCAATGTTCATTTGTGGGGTTCCACAGGTTTCATGCTGCCGTGGAGACCATAGACCCTCTACTATGGTGAAGAGTTGGACCTTTCCCCTGTCACACCAGTGTTGACTTTAACTACCTACCTACCTTCCTACCTACCTTCCTACCTACCTACCAACCTTCCTATCTACCTACCTACCTACCTACCTACATATCTATCTACCTACCTACCTACCTACCTTTCTACCTACCTACCTACCTACCTATCTACCTACCTGCCTACCTACCTACCAACCTTCCTACCTATTTATCTACCTACCTATCTACCTACCTACCTTTCTACCTACCTACCAACCTTCCTACTTACCTACCTACCTACCTATGCTCCTACCTACTCTCCTACCTACCTACCTACCTACCTACATACCTACCTATATACCTATCAACCTTCCTACCCACCTACCTACCTATCTACCTACCCTCCTACCTACCCTTCTACCTACCTACCTACCTACCTATGTATGTACCTGTTCAGTCTTTCAGTCTGCCTCCCTGTCTGTCTACCTGTCTCACTGCTTACTTGACTTTTTGTCCATCTGCCTGTCGGCCAGCTGTTTCCAATCCATTCAGTCACCATGACAGCATAGCCAGCCATGTAATGCTGATGCAGATTTGATGAGGCAGGATTCTCAGTCTGTGTGCATGTGTGTGTCTCCCTTACAGAGAACAGACCCTACACCAAGCCTCCTATCATGTACTGAGGAAGCCTAGGTCTCCAGCCGAACCAGGGGTCCATCCTGCCGGACGTACCCAGACACAGAGCCCTCTCCCTGGGGGGGACGCCCGGGGCGCAGGGGGCTGGAGGGAAGACCTCCCTCACACTGTACAGAACTGATGGAGGGAGGGGGGGGGAGAAAGGGGGAGGGGAGGGAAGGGAAGGGAGGAGGGGGAGGATTCTACTGCTGACCCCGTCGCCCTGCTCCCCACCGCCCCACCCCCCGCCCTGCCCTGTGTATAAACTCCTCTACAGGTTTACTGTATTCTACTTCTACTTTACTGTATTTTACTGTTTGTTAAACGCGAGGTCAGCTCAAAAGAAAACTGGCTTGGATTTTTCTCTATTTCCTATGAAGCACATACTAGACTTTCTCTCCACCTCTCCCCCTCACCTCTCTTCTCCGTCTCCTCCACCTCTCTTCCACCTCTCCTCCTCCTCCTCTCCTGTGCCTCACCTCTCTTCTCCCTCTCGTCCTTCTATCCTCTTTCCCGCATCAACCCTCTTCTCCATCTCTTCCTCACCTCCGTTCCCCCATTCGTCCTCTCTTCCTCCCTTCCTCTCCTCCGTTCTCCTATTCTTCCTCTCTTCCTCTCCTTTCCCCCTCCTCTTCTGGCTGTATTTTTATTGTTATTGATTATCATTATCGTTGTTTATTATTGTTGTTATTTCTTTTTAAGTCGTTGCCCCCCTGTAAGACCCTGTGTGTGTGGGGGGGGGGAGGGTGCAGTGAGGGACAACCAATCAGATCTCTGGCAGCATAGAGGGGTGCGTGGCTTTGGGGGGGGGGCGTGGGGCGTGTCATACGTTGCGATGGTCGTGGTGACGTCTTTCACCCTCCATAACTCTGCCAGTTGTTGTTTTTTTATTCTGCTGTGTTTCTGCTGTTTCTACTGTGTTCCACTGGTTTATTCTACGGTGTACTGCTGTGTTTCTAATGTTTGATTCTATTGTGTTTTTACTCCAGCGTTATAAGGAGAGACTTACCCCTGAAGTTACCCTGTTTCCTCACCTCTGACCCTGCTCCATCTGCCCCCCCCCTCCTCCTCCACTCATCAGTTTTAGACTACATGTATAAATGCTTTATCTCCTCTCTCCCCTCCCCTTCCCAATGTTTTGAACACATGTATAAATGCTTTAGCGTTTTTCTGACGTCGTAATCAAGTGGAACCATTTTTAGTGAAAAGAAAAAGAGAACTTAAGATGATCTGGAGCTGTGAGCATGCCTGTAGATACGACACTGGTAAAGACCATACCTGTTGGTCTGTTTTATACCTTACCCTTGACCCGTGACCCTTGACCCCCCTGACCCCCGGCCTCAAATCCAACAGTGGGCAGCAACCATGTTGACGGTGTTTTAGAAGATGAATTCCAGCCTTGCACACTGAAGAATAAAACACACCCTTTTACTCTCTGAAACCTGTTTTACATCTGTGGTTTGTTTTTAGCAATAAAGATCTAGATTCAGACCAGTCTGTCTGTAGTCTTTGGGGGAGGGAGGGAAGGAGGGAGGGAAAGAGGGAGGGAGGGAGAGGATTGGTAGAGGAGGAGGAGGTGTGAGAGGAGGTAAAGAGGGAGGAAGGAAAGTAGGAAAGGTGGAATGAGAAAAGTTGTAATGCAGGGGAGAAGCTGAGGAGGCAGAGAAAAGAATTTTTACTCTTCAATTAGGCCATGTCCGTTTGATGTGCCCCCCCTGCACCCTCCCCCCCTCCAGCAGTCCAGATACTTCATTAATGACAGGCCCTGATGGAAACACTAGCACAGAGGAGGGATATTTGATCAGCGGAATTAAAATTGAAAATTTGCATTATTTTCATTATAAAACACAGAATATGATTAAAGCTAACAAGATGGGAGAGAAGAAGGGGGAGAAGAGGGGAGAGGGAGGAGAGGATGGAGGAGAAGAGGAGAGAGAAAAGGAAGGAGAGGTGAGGAATAGGTGGGAGAGAGGGGGATTGGCAGGGCAGGTGTACCTGTTTTCACATTTACTCTTTCTTACACTACTGCTTTCATCTGTCTAGTCATGCGTTCTGCCTGGTTCAATGTATTCAGCCTGGTTCTGTGTTCAGCCTGGTTCAGTGTGTTCAGTCTGCTTCCATGTGTTCAGGGAGGTTCTATGTTTTCAGCCTGGTTCCATGTATTTGCCTGGTTTTAGCTCAGCCTTGTTCCATATGTTCTGCCTGGTTCAATGTATTCAGCCTGGTTCTGTGTTTAGCCTGGTTCAGTGTGTTCAGCCTGCCTCAATGTGTTCAGCCTGGTTCTTTATGTTAAGCATGATTCTCTCTTTTAACTATTGTGTAAGTGTGTGTGATGGTTAAACAGTATGAATGTGTGCATGAGAGGTGAGTGTGTGCGCTGGCTTAACAGTTTGAGTGTGTGTATGAGCTGTGGCCATGTGTGTGTATGTGCTAGGTTGAAGGTACAAGTGTGTGTTTTAGAGGTGAGAGTGTGCTGGGTTGACAGTATGAGTGTGCGTATGAGAGGTGAGCGAGGCAAAGGGCAGGTGAACTGGGCTAACGCTAGTTTGTCAGGTTTGAGGGCGCTGGGTTATTTGTAGCGGGCAGCCCTCTCAGGGGCGCAGCTGTAATGAAGCGTGGAGCAAGAACTGGGACGGACCACAGCAGGAAAATGTCACACGGCATCTCCACGCTCTCACAGGCATAAATCACACTCACACACTCGCTCACACACATAAGCAGGCACGCGTGCGTGTACACACCTGCCATGGAGCGCACACACACATTATGTCACACGCACGCACATATTATGTCACACACACCTTCGCACCTTCACAGGGGAGGCAGGCATGTTGACCTTTCTGCAGTTTTAGCTCCGCTAGCAGAACACACTGTCTGTCTTTAGACTGTGCCCTGGCCTACATGTCAGTGTGTGTGCGGGTGTGTGTAGTGTGTGTGTCCTTGCTAGTTTACATTGTTTTTCTGGTGTTCTAATGTCTGCATTGTTACGGAAAGTAGGGGGGAGAAAGAGAAAGAAGGAGAGGGAGAGAGATAGATAGAAAGGAGAGGGAAAGAGAGAGAGAGAGAAAGAGAGAGGAGGGCAATAGAGAGAGAGAAGAAAAGACAGGGAGAGATGGAGCAAGAAGGAGAGATGGAGATAGACAGAGGGAGGCAGAAAGAGGGACAAAGGGAAAGAAAAGGAGAGGGTGAAAGAGGGAGAGGATTGGAAAGAAAGGAAGGAAGAGAAAGAGGATGAGAGGGAGAGCGGAAGAGAGGGAGAGACATGGGGAGAGAGTGAGTGTTGGCGTACACAATGTGTCTGCGTCTGTGCAGGGATGTGCCACTCGCTGTTGTGCTTGAGAGCCCTGGAGGTATGGCCCACTCCTTTTTTTTTTTCTTTTTTCTTTTTTTTTTCTTCCTTGCCGTTTTTTTCCTTCTCTTTCCTTTCTTTGCTCTTTTTTCTTTCCTTCACGTCCTTCTTCTTCTTTTTTTTTTTCAAATGTGTCGCTCTCAACTCTCTTGCTTACCCTAATCTCGCTTCCTCTCGCCAACCATACCCCCCTGGGGTTGTCCAGGATGTGGAGAAGGCTGAAGGTGGGCTGCTGGGACTGGGCAGGAGCAGTTGTGATAGCTGGCTCAACCATGTGCGGGTACTGGGAGGGAGAGTTAGTGATGGTGCTGTGGGACTGGGTAGGGAGAGTTGTCATGGTGGGCTTTGGGACTGGGAGGCAAGAGTTGTGATGGTGGGCTGTGGGGACTGGGGAGGGAGAGTTGTGAAGGTGGGCTGCTGGGACTGGGGAGGCCGAGATTGTGAAGGGAGCTGTGCGGGACTGGGCGAGGGAGATTGTGATGGTGGCTGGGGGACTGGGGAGGAAGTTGGTGATGTGGGCTGTGCGGGATGGGAGGAGATTGTGATGGTGGGCTGTGGGGACTGGGGAGGGAGAGTTGTGATGGTGGGCTGTGGGGACTGGGGAGGGAGTTGTGAAGTGCGGCGCTGGGACTGGGAGGAGAGTTGTGATGTGGCCTGTGGGGACTGGGGAGGAGAGTTCGTGATGGTGGGCTGTGGGACTGGGAGGAGAGTTGTGAATGGGGCTGTGGGGACTGGGGAGGGAGAGTTGTGATGGTGGGCTGTGGGGACTGGGGAGGGAGAGTTGTGATGGTGGGCTGTGGGGACTGGGGAGGGAGAGTTGTGATGGTGGGCTGTGGGGACTGGGGAGGGAGAGTTGTGAAGGTGGGCTGTGGGGACTGGGGAGGGAGAGTTGTGAAAGCGGGGGGGTTCTGTAATAGGGGGCTTGGGATTGGAGGGGGGGCTTGGTACTGAGGGAGGGGGTGGTTCTGAGGAGGAGGGGTGGGGTGGGGGGGGTTCCCAGCTCCGTGCGCAGTCTGTCACCATGTGATGGATGACATCATCAGCGGCAACCCAAACAGGCTGCGGTCCTCTGAAGTGAACCAGCACACAGACACACACCCTCTCACGCACACACAGACACACACCCTCTCACACACACACAGACACACACCCTCTCACGCACACACAGACACACACCCTCTCACGCACACACAGACACACACCCTCTCACGCACACACAGACACACACCCTCTCACACACACACAAACACACACCCTCTCACACACACACAGACACACACCCTCTCACACACACACAGACACACACCCTCTCACACACACACAGACACACACCCTCTCACACGCACACAGACACACACCCTCTCACACGCACACAGACACACGCTTTCTCATGCTCACACAGACACACACCCTCTCACGCTCACGCAGACACACTCACACACACTGGCCAGGAGATGTCTGGAGGCGATAACAGGCTGGTCAGCAGTCTGGAGGGAGGGGAGGGAGGGGAGGAAGAGGGGTAAGGAGGGGGGAGGCGGATGATAGGGGGGATAGGGGAGAGAGTAGGAGGACAGGGAGAGGAGAGGGGGAGGAGAGCAGGGAGGAGAGGGGGAGGGAATGGGAGGAAAGGGGGAGAGGAGTGGGAGGACAGAGTGGGGAAGAGACAGAGGAGAGAAAGTATTTAGTGTGAAGGCTCAGGTCTGTAGAGGATCTTGATGCTAAATGAAATCTTCTCCTTTAGTTGCATTTTATCTGGTACGTACTTATGAGGATTAGGGTGATGATGATGGTGGTGCTGATGATGGCGGTGATGCCAATGAGGACGATGGTGATGATGACGAGGATGGTGGTGATGATGATGGTGACGGTGATACTGATGAGGATGGTGGTGATAATGATGGTGATGCTGATGAGGATGGTGGTGATGATGATGGTGATGCTGATGAGGATGGTGGTGATGATGACGAGGATGGTAGTGATGATGATGGTGACGGTGATGCTGTTGAGGATGGTGGTGATGATGACGAGGATGGTGGTGATGATGCTGCGTGCGTGTGGGGCACATGTGTGTGCACGCATGTGTGTGGGGACTTAACTGTCTATACGTGCGTGTCCATGTATGTGAGTGTGACAGCAACCCATCGCAGGTTCACTAAGAACACACTGTGGCTCTTCCTCTGGTGAGGGTATCTGCTGTTTGTCTAGTACTCAGCAAGGCTCTCTTTTGCTCACCATAAAACGGACGCACGGTTCGATTTAAACGTACCGACGCAGGCCGACCTTCCCCCTCTCTCTGGTGCTCTGGCCGGACGCGCTGGGGAGCTGACTGGGTGGGAGTGCGTGGAGGTGTGTGTGGGGTGGGTTAGTGGGAGTGTGTGAGTATGTGAATGCATGAGTGTGGGTGTGGATATGTGTGGGTGTGTGTGTGTGGGGGGGTTTGTTTGGGTGTGTGTGTGGGTGTGTGTGCATCCCTGCTGTCTCCTGTGTGCTGATGGATGTGTTTGATTTGGCTCCAGTGAGGTGAAGAGATGGTTGGTTACAGAAATAACACAACACAGCGCCTTTCTCTTCTCTATCTCTCTCTCCCATCCCCTCTCTTTTTCTCCCTCTCCTCACTGTTGCTCTTCTTCTCTCTATCCCTCATATCTCTCATCTTCCCGTTCTCGTTCTCTTTCCCTCCCTCTCTTCCCTTCTTGATCTCTCCCTGTCTCTTTTTCTTCCTCCCCCCTCTCTGTCCCTCCTGTTCTGTCTCTCTCCCCCTCTTTTCCTCTGTGGTGCTGAGTCCTAACAGACTGTCATTGACAGGCTCCATTCATTATTGATCAAGGAGGCGGCTGGCTGGAATGGAGTAGCATGCTAACAGGCTGCATGGTACTGGCTAGCTATGCTAACGGGTTAGCATGCTAACAGGCTGCCTGGAGCAGGTTGGCATGCTAATGAGCTAGCCTAGCATGCTAAACAGCTGCCTGGTACGGGCTAGCATGCTAACCAGCTGCCTGGTACTGTATGGGCTACTATGCTAACGAGCATGGGACAGGTGGGAGGACAGGGGGGAGGGATGGGTGGGAGAGTAGGGGGAGGTGGGGGAGGGCAAGGCTGTCAGGGTGGGTTACTGGGCTGTTGTGAATGCAGGCAGAGCCATCTGGCCCAAAGGGAGGCTGACACACCCAATCACAACCAGGCTCAGCCTGAGGACCCCCAGCTGCCCACACTGATGCCTGTACAGAATACCTACATACTGATAGACAGAGAGACAGACAGACAGACAAACAGGCAAATGGACGTAAATACAAGCAGACTAACGACAAGCACTACTAGCAGACAGACATCCAGGCAGACAGAAATACAGACAGACAAGCAGACAGGCAGAAAGGCAATATGTCTTGTTCCTCATGTCTCTCCCTCCATCAGGATAACCATGGAGACACATTCCTACTCCAACACACTCTCACACAACATGTATAAAAATACAGAGAATGGGAGAGAAGACAAGCGGGAAAGAGGAGGAGGGGGGAGAGGAGAGGTAGGTCTCTAGTTAGCTCAGGGTAACATCCTGTGTGAAGCAAAGCTAGGAGCAGCTCTACTGGGAAATTAACACATTTATAAACAGGAAACAGGAAGTCCTCACTAGAGACCACACCCACTCCTTTAACTAGAATGGATAGTATGAGTCATGTTTTAAGGAGAGCTTCTGATTGGCTGTATGAGTGCACATCATCTCATGATGATGTCATATGACCAAGCAGGAAGGCCTATAAGCAGAGTGTTTAAACATCTATCTGTGTACCCAAAAACATTCAACCACTATTATTATGGGATATACGCCCACTGACCCCTGTTCTATCCTGGTCTGTCTGTGGCCTACCATGACAACCCTGTAGGTCTATATGGAGCCTGTTGCTGGTTTTTCCTAAAGAAACCCACGGCTAACACCATTCCTTGACTTTGCCGCAATCAAAACCCAGAGTGAAAGTATCACTTCCTGTGTCTGCTCCAATAAAAACCCAGGTTGACTGGCACCACTTTCTGGCTTTAGCAAATACTTTCAACCACAACGACATTCAACTAGTAAATGTAGAGAGTAACCATGTGATGTCCAACAGCACCAACAGCACCAATAACAACATGAAGAAATTCAGCAAGACAAGACTTGAATCACAACATCAGATGGACAGACAGATGGTCTCTGCACTGAGGGGAGAGGGTGAGACAGGTGATCTCAGCTCTCCGATTGAGACACTTGATCTTAACGGATAGTGTGAGACAGGTAATCTCAGTGCAAAGGGGAGAGAGTAAGACAGGTCATCACAGAGCTCTACTCTGTGATGAGGGGGAGGCAGAGTATCTCAGTGCAGAGCATGAGATGAGTCATCTCGATGATGAGGGTGAAACAGGTCATCTCGATTCTGAGACAGATAATCTCAGTGCCGAGTGTGAGACAGATTGTCTCAGTGCTAAGGGTGAGACAGATGATCTCAGTACCAAGGGTGAGACAGGTTGTTTCATTGCTGAGGGGAGAGGGGAGAGGGTGAGACAGGCTCTAGTCCCTGGTGGAGGGCTGGTGTTCAGGTTAGGCCTAATTAAGGCTGAGGAACTCCTAGCATTAGAGCCAGCCCCTCCAGACAGACAGCCCTCCTTTGAAGTCCCTTTTACTGTTACTACTACACACTGTCTAGGTACACCCCCACTCACACACACATACCCTTAACACACACACATACCCCTAACACACACACATACCCCTAGCGCGCACACACACCCCTAACACGCCAGTAACAAGGCCCAATAGGGGACAAAGCCTTCCTCTCCTCTCATCCTCTTTCGACTCCTCCTCCTTTCCTCCTCTGTTCTCCTTCTCCCGTCTCCTTGTCCACTCTCCCCCTCCCCTCTCTTCCTCCCCTTTTTTCTCCCCTCTTCTCCTCCCCTCTATCCCTTCTCTTTGAAGTGTAAGAGGGTAAATAAATGCCTGAACTGAGCTGGGTCTTGAAGTTTTCCTGGTCTGGCCAAGTCTGGCTTCTTCTAGGTCTGAGTTAAGACTTGTTCTAGGCCTCTGTCTCCCTCTCTCTCTGTCTCTTTTGCTCTTTCTGGATATCACTCTCTCAATCTCCATTTTTCTCTAGCCTGCCTGATCACCCTGTGTGACTGTGAGTGCATGGTGTTAGTGAATGTATACGTACATGTTTGTATTGTATGTGTATTTGTGTGAGTGTGACTAAGTGCATGGTGTTTTTGTATGTGTATCTGTGTGTGTGTGTGTGTGTGTGTTGTTACCGCATGTATGTGTGTCTGGCAGCCAGTTAAATCCACTTTCTCCTCTAAAATCCTAATGGAGTCTTGTTCTCTAGCCTGTGTTGTTACGTGCTCCATTTGTCCTGCCCCCTAACCCCCCTCCCCTCCTCCACCCTCTGCCCCCTCCACCCCTCCCCCTCTTCCACCCTTGCGCCCCCTCCCCCCCCCCCCCCCCTCTCCTCCCCCCCGTCTAGACCCAGAGCATTGGAGCGCCACCGCGCACACTTAAAATATTCACCAGCAGGAGAGGGAAAAGTGTCTGTTCAGCACTGAGTTAGGGACAGGATAAAAGCAATACTCACACATGTCACCCCGAAAGAGAGGGGGGAGACAGAGTGGAGAGAGAGGGATGGGGACAGAGAGAAAGCGGAGAAACTTGGAGATCAAGAGAGAGAGACGGAGAGGGTGAGAGAGAGGGAGAGAGGGGGATTGTGGCAATGATGAATTTGTCTTAAATAAGTTATTTGTGCCAAAGACCCAAACCAGGAGGCCTGAAATGGACAAGATGAGTGACAGCATAGTACAGCTGTTACTGCAGAAACCAATAAGTACATGAGTGGTATAAATACAGACCACTCTGTGTGTGTGTGTGTGTGTGTGTGTGTGTGTGTGTGTGTGTGTGTGTGTGTGTGTGTGTGTGTGTGTGTGTGTGTGTGTGTTCCAACAGTGTGAATAATTCAAAAGTACCTGGCCTTTAAAAAACAACATCCTTTTGTTTGAAAAAGCAAATGTCCTTTTGAGTTCTGTCTCTGTGGGTTAGGGTTGAGTTAAGCTAACGTAAAGCTGTTCTGGTTTTCCCTCCTCTTCTCTGATCACGTCGACCTGCTTGTCTCCCTGTCTGTCTATCTCCCTGTCTGTTTATCTGTTCCACGGTCAGTCTGTCTGCAATATTTCAGTCCTGAAAGATAGTATGGAGATGAAGACGCATTACTGTGGGTTTATTATCCCCCCGTATCTACGCCCCCAGATGGGTTTAAAACCCAAATACTTTATAATTCACCTGGAGAGTGTCACGCGAAGACTGCCCCTATTACCGCGTTCGACAACAGCATTCAATAAGGACGGCCACTGGCCCGCGCGCTCACCGTGATGGGCCGGTGCCAGCTTTTCTTTAGATGGGCTAGTTGTTCCCGGGCAATCTGAAGATTAAAAACATCTCCTGAATTACAATGACACGCCACAAAATAAAATTAATGCAGTGTTTTCATTAAAAGAATTGAGTGTGTGAGTGTTTCGCTATCCATTAGGTGGGGAGGGGGGGCAGGAAAGCTACCGTGATGCCCGCACGTCGCCTACGGCTTTTAGGCAAATACACAGCATCACACCACCGGCCGGGTGCACTCCAATCACTCCGCGCTCCCACGCGCGGCAGACGAGGAGACAGCCTAGCCTACTGATAGGAAAATCTTGAGGAAGCTGTCGGGGGGGGAAACACACCAACTTAACGATCTTACAGGCTATGCAATTTGTCCGCTGACTGCATGAATGATGTTCTTTTTATAATAGTCCTTTACCTGCATTCTAAACAATTATGTATGTTTTTGTCAAACTTAGGCCTTTCCTCAAGAAATGCAGGCCTATTCATTCGTACAGGCTAAATTTCTTTTAATTTGCACATTTATCTAAGTCCAATTTGGATAAACTCCGTCAAAAAAAACTCAAAACTAAAATCGGTTTATAATTTACTGAAACGGTTCCGTCTCCGTGTGACATGTTAAGCCAGTCTGCTCCTGCTGAGCGCCACCCGCCCCTCCACACCCCTCCCCAGACATCCTGAGCCCAAACTAAAAACATCTGATTTATGGAAAGCCCCGAATTGAAACGTCTCCGTCAACACAGGCCGGTTACCGCAGCCCGGTTATAACACAGCTCCGTTAGCGCAGCCCCCGATTAAGTGATTATAATACAGCCGCGAGCTCCTCCGCATTACTATCAGATAAAGTGGCGGGAAACGCTTTAATCTGAGAACATGTTTTTTAATCAGCCTCCTTAAGTCGGAAGATAAAAGATATTTTCCAACAATTATTTTGCTCTTTATTACATTTACCAAGCGTGCATACTACATGGTGCATAAGGGATTCGGATTTTCCATCGCATCTTGAGACAATTGAATCCACAAACAAAACATTTAACCTCTAATAAGGAAACTGATTAGACCTTTTTACCTCCACATCAAAGAACGAGGTCTAATTAAGCAAACGAATTGTTTGAGCAAAAAGGAAATGGGTTCAGTTCAACTGTACACGACTGTATCCGTTGCATTTGTTGATTATGAAGCGCTATAGGCTAAATTCTACAAACTTAATATTGAGGCCGTAAAAAATAAGGGGCATAAGTTTTATTGCGTTGTATTTTTTCGTGCTCATTTTCTTCAGTGGTTCGGTTTAAGCACCTTGGCGCCAGATGTTCATTATCAGAGCAAAGAAAAATGATTAGGCCATTCTCTGCGCGAGACCTCCGCTGGGACACGGTTCCAAAGTAGGGAGAAGGGAAAGAGAGTTTGTTGTGCGCGTCTCAGCAACCAAACATGGTATGGCCTTGAACTGAGATGGCACGCAATGTCCACTTTCAACCGCACTTTCTAAAAAACCAAGCAGATGAACGAAGCTACAACTTGCCGTGTCCTATTGTTTTTAGACAGTCCTTCAACGGAATACGGCGGCTTATCATATCCCGAGAAACTGGTCTAACGCAGTAATGCCTATGAACATGAACTCAGTGCTGATGGTCGGCTTTGTCAGTAAATCTATCTATATCGTGAGGTAGTAGGCCTACTTGTAATCTATAAGGACAGCGAAGCCTACAATATTCTTTTTTTTTATAGTTATTTTATTATTGTTGTTTTTATTATTATTAATATTATATACTGTATGTAGGCTACCTATTGACATACCGTGATTAAGGCGTTGGTGTGATTACGATATAGACTAAAGGCTGCATATAAAATGCAAAACGAGTCTTTGATCTTGGCTCAACCGGAGATGTGCCGTTGGTCTATTATGCTATACTCCAGGTAATTTAGAGAATTATTAAATAGATACGATCAAAACAACGGTTCAGCCTCTTCAATAAAAGTTCTACAGTCTTGCTATGTGAAGTATTCCCGGCACGCGGACACCGGTTCCTCAACCGAGAAGCGCGAGGGAACAGTGATTTGCCTGGCTCACGAGCTTGTGTTGAGCTTTACTGCCCCCTCGTGCTGGGTGCACACATATTTCTGAGACCTGCGACCATATACCAACATGATTCTTTTCACAATTTAAGTAATTATTTATTTCAGACAGATATAGGCCTATTGTAGGCTATTAATTGCAGGATGTATGTTGTAATATATTGTACCATTAGACATTTTACAACACTGGAGAATGTTGCGTTGTATCGGGCAGTGGAATGCTAAATCAATATCTTAAAATGCATCAAATGTTGTCGAAGGAAGTGTCGAAGTACGTGACCCAAACAGAAATAACTGTTACGCTGACAGAAGGACTAGAAACCGTCCTTTCCTCTCACCTCCTCCGAGTGCACCCTGGAGAACAACCGGAAAGAACACGGTGTTAGGAGACCTCGTTAGGCTTTCAACTTTGTTAGCGGGGTATTCACGGGCTGAAGTTCAAAGGACCATAAATACTGAATTTTCTCCATTAATTAGCCCGCGTGCTAATCAAGCAGATCTGTGGGACATGGGCTACAATCGTTAACTTATGTAAAACAAATTCACGTAGCACGGTAATGGACTGCTATGTAGGTCCCGTAAAAACACAATAATTACAAACTATATTTTGTAAGAACCTTTACAGAAACATTTTTTGATCTTTAATGAGCCCTTTTCGCACCTGTCTGATAGTCTGTGGCACACCAAATAATTTGATATGCTCTGAAAACAAGTATAATTAATACACTTACTTTTAACTATGAGTCAGTCATCGACCTAAATTATTTGAGCTTGGTCCTGTTCTCTTCCTCACACACCACACACACACACCATGACCACGATTCGGATTAAGGAAGATCGTACAGCCGACACTGGATCACGCACAGATATACCCCACACACACACACAACACACACAACACACACCACCACACACACACATAGAGTCTGGTTAATGGGTGGTTTGTGCTGTGCCGTATGAGTTCGCGCGTGGTACCGCCCACGACGCCCAGAAGGAGTCTGTATCTCATTCGCCTTGATAGTACGATGTTGTCTTACTTGATATTGACAGTCCACGACGGAGCGAGAGCAAACTAACCTCTTTGAGAAGATAGATGGTTCTAAATATTACGACGCCTACCGAGCGCCAGCTACGATCGTTAGGGCCTTTAACCTAGATAGCAAGAGTGCGCGCTCATCCTGCCGGTTGAGACAGACGTATCGCGCGGCAAGAGAGAAACCTGCGGGACCGAGTTCACTGCGTAAGGCTGGAATTGGCGCTAAGTAATTGCTAGCGTTCGATGTGTTGACGGCTGTCAGACCACGCACTCGCCGTTAGGACATGTGTAGCTCGGGAGGACATCGGAGGACGACCTCATACTGGACGACCTCTGCATGGTTGACAAGATGGTTATTCGACCCCACAAGTTCAGAACGAAACCTTACATTCATCGTCCATCACCATTGTCAGACGCATAACCAGCAAAGTCCACAATCTACCATGGCTGCCGCAATACATCATTAAAACAGATGGAATCCAGAAAATGTTAGGAGAAGAACTATACTTATTTATAAAATGGAGCGTTTGTTTGGGTTATGACACGTATCCTTGGCCAGACGAGAGAACATAAAGGTTCCTGACAGAATCAGACAAAGTTGCAATGGATGTCGTGCTGCAGGGGAATCTACCTTTTCTCAGGTCTGAACATATGTTGGTGCAGTAAATATGTCAGGGAGAAAACAACAGGGACACAGGCAAGCTATACTAAGAGAAAATGGCCACTAGATCTTTATGTCCATTGTGGCCCTCAACGTTTAAATCTGTCACAGGCAGCCTGTTCATCCTCCTCTCTGACATGTACCAATCTGCAGTGGATACACTTGGAAGTTGGGATGTCTGTATTCATGGGGGGATGAGGGGAGACACGACCCCTCCAATCCTTGGAAAAATGTGACCCCCTCCCCATCAGGACTAAGTCATTTTAATTGAATAATTCGCAATTAAGGCAAATCATAAAGGCACTTTTAACATAAGCTCTGTGTTAGCGTCTGTTGCCAACCCCCCAGAACCGTTCTTGAGAAAATGTCGACAAAATTGTATGCCCCAAAATTGACATCAGATATTTTCCCATGTGGTCGAGGAGGATCATTTATAACCATGTTCAAAGATTTTGCTGGATGTATGACAGCTTGTTGGAAACTGAAGAGGAAAATGTCCAACCGGCGGACTGCAAGTGCTGCAGCAATGGGTCAGTGCAAGTATGTAATAGGTCGGTGCAAGTCTATGATAGGCCAGTGTGAGTCTGTGATAGGTCAGTGATAGGCCAGTGTGAGTCTGTGATAGGTCAGTGATAGGCCAGTGTGAGTCTGTCTTGCACACCTTTGAGGCTACATTTGAAGGCTTAGACACAGCAACAACAGCAGGAGGGCTTCTTGACAGGGCAGGTCTGGGATTCATGGAATTCATCAAAAGGAATCTTCTGTCCGGAGAAGTAATCATCCTTTGTTGTTCAGTGCTTTTGTTTGTGTCCAAAACACACCGCTAACACAGCACAGGTACTGAGGAAATCTTCCAATTGGTTGCTTGATTGTCTGTTTGTAGTCTCTTTTTTACCAGGTAGAAACATTTGTTAGGTGTCTTATGGTGGCTGATGCTTCGTCTGTTGAAGCAGAGGGGAGGTTCAGTGTTTCAGCAGGACTGAAGGTCTAGTTCCAAAGTAACTTGACGCTAAGTGGCTTCAACCAGTCATGTTTATCAAAGCATTTAGGATGTGGACTGAGAAAATGGCAGAAAGAGACATTTTTAAGAATGGTAAGAAATTTAGGGAAAAGAAGAAAGAAAAAAAGTGTATAGTGAAAACATTAAGACAAATAAACAATTTAATTTATTTATAGGAGTAGATTAATTTAGGGTTTAATTAAAAAAATATTAGGGGTCTGCAAATATGGAGAATAATATGCACAAACTTACTGACAGCAGAGTTGATTACGTCATGATCCCTCTATCATACCTGGAGAAAAAATGCCTAGCCTACACGTATAGCTAGGCTGTAAAAAATAGAAATCCCTACGACCTTAGCGAGAACCCACGCAAGGCCCACGAGGAGGGCAGCAAAATCACAGCGTGGATACATCGTTGAGATATTTTCCACCAAGTCCGTTTAAAGTTGTCCTCTTTTCTACATTTGACTTTAACCAAAGGCGAGAGTAAGGTTAAACGAATGGAAAAGGAACAGACAGGGGGTTGATTCCATTTCAAGCGCACAAGGCTCAGGAAACGTATTATTTTCCTAATTAAGAGTTATGACAGTTGACCTGTGTGAGTGACGGACTAGCGGCACTCCGCAATCAGAAGTCATTTGTAGCAGCTGTCTCCTTCCTCCAACTCGGAAGGAAACTTTCGAACTTCATGTTCTTTGTCGTTAACGCGGAAAGCTATGAAGATTAGCATATTTATTGTTTTTTATCGACCATTTCTTTAAAATGCAAAAAGCGTTAAAGAAGTATTTCGTGAACATGGACGAGTATCTGGCCAGCATCGGTCTCTACCGGAAAATGATGGCTCGAGACGCGTCCTGTCTGTTTCGAGCTGTGTCTGAGCAGGTAAGCTACGCTATCCTAGCCATGTCGTCTGCAAACTTCTAAATGTGAACATGACGTTGCTATCACAACGTTTTAAATGTTTTTTTTTTCTTTTCTGTTTGTCGTTGTTTAAACGGTAGAAGTTATAGTTGGGCAATTGTAACGTTCATCCGTCTTCGGACGATCTGAATCACATTGAAGTTGTGCAAGATCGAACGTCAATTGGAAACCAACAACTTATCATAATGTATAGACCGAAAACACCCGTTAGAGGTCTCGTTAAGTGCAGCTGTGGTCTGCTCGCCACGCTCGCCAAGATCGAATATAGCCTTACAGGTGACGTCACTGGCTGGTCAGGTGTGTGCCCGGTTCCCTTCTGAATAAAGGTGACCATGTTTTTCGGTCTCCAGTTGTACTACTCTCAGAACTACCACAGCAAGATACGGAAAGACTGCGCCAACTTCATGAGGACGAACCGCTGCAACTTTGAACCGGTAAGTACCTGCCACAGCCTCGCTACCTAATTTAATTCGGTACTAATATGAAATCCTCATCTGAGATTTACATGTGTAAATTGAATCTATCATTTTTCCAATCGATTCCAGTTTGTTGAAGGTTCATTTGAGAAGTACCTGGAACGTATTGAAGATCCAAAAGTAAGTCTGCCCCGTAGACAACCAGTAGACCAAGACAACATGCTTCTGGACCAGCATTTTTTTCCCCTGCACGTGTTAGTAGCTGTCACCCCCAGAACCTGGTCACGTTCTCCAGTCAGAACCTATAACCCTGTCATGTTCTTTAGTCAACCTATAACCCTGTCATGTTCTCTCCAGTCACACACTAGAACCCTGTCATGTTCTCTCCAGTCACACCCCAGAACCCTGTCTATATTTGTGGTCTAGTAGGATAGAACTTAGAATCCAGTCACGTTGTGCTTATGCTTTTTTTGTGTGCTGTTGTTCAGGAGACGGCCGGACAGGTGGAGATCAAGGCCCTCTCGTTGCGGTACAGGTGTGTAGGAGAAGGGAACAATCTCTTACTGTTGGTCTATGGCCCGCTGATCTGTGTGTGTGTGTGCGTGCCCGTGTGTGTGCGTGCCCGTGTGTGTGCGTGCCCGTGTGTGTGCGTGCCCGTGTGTGTGCGTGTCAGGCGGTGCTTCCTAATATACAGGTATCCTGGGAAGCCACCAACAGAGATTACTGAAGAGGACTATGTAGAACAGGTGAGGGAGAGTGTGTGTGATTGGGAAGACCATCTGTGTTTGGGAGGAAGGATAGACAAGGTGTGTGTGTGTGTGGAAATGGTGTGTGCACATGGTTAACCTGCAGGTTTATGTGTCTAGATCTTGCTGTGCTGCTCCAACAATGGCCACTATGATATAGTCTACCCCAGGAACTACCCAATAGATGCAGCTCTCTGCCAGTGTAAGTCCTCACACCCCAGACACCAAATCTTAACTCTAATCTTGACCCTTAACACTGACCACTTATTACTAACCCTGATCCAGACTTGACCCTTATGCTCATGTATAAGGGTCAAGGGTTATATGCATACGCACAGACTCATGTCTGTGTCAGCATAAGGTTTTTATGTAGTTTTTTTGCAGCATGAGGTTGCAAAATCTTGCGAATGTTCAGTATTCCATGTGACTAAACAGGAAATGTAAAAATTGCAGATTAGTCTTACAGGGAATGTAAATGTAGTGTAAAGAAATCTGAGGTTACCCTGACTGCCCCGAGGCTCCTCCCCCCCCCCACCCCCTGCTGTTCTGCAAAGGAAACCAAACAGGAAGAAGGCAATCAAACGCCTCTGTCTATCCACCCAATCACAGCAATCCTATATGAGCTGCTGTACACGCGTGTGCTTGGCATGGAGGAGGCCGAGCTCCAGGTCGTCTTGGAGGGTTTCCGGGGCGGAGGCCGTCGCTACAGGAACAGCCTATCGGTGTGCAGCGAGGACGCAGGCTACGACACTCCAGAGGATCGAGTCCAGAGGTTGCCATAACGACAACACTTCATTGGATGCCTGAAAACTCCAAACTTCAAAAGTTGTTTTGTGTTCTTCATCTGCGTTGTTGTGCTGCAGGGAGGACTGGGAGCTGGGGGGTCAGAGGGGCTCAGAGGAGAAGAGCAAGAATGGGGCAGAGGAACCCAAGGTGAGGAGGCCCAAATGCAGAGAGGGAAGATGGAAACCGCTGCTCTGATTGGACAAAAGATGGCCTTTTAGCGAAGTCTATGACTTAACAGGAGGGGAAAAAAAGATATATTTTTAGAGCACCATAAACAGCAGGGTGGTATTTTACTGATGAATGTCTCCCTCTCCAACCAACCATCTATCCATCTCCTCCCTCCCCCAGGCTACAGAGTGCCCCTCCAGGCTGTCTCTACCCTACAAGGTGCTGAAGGCCCTGGACATCGAGATGTACCGCAATGTAGAGTTTGACGTGTGGCACGACGGCCGCAAAGGTAGGCCAGGAAGAGACGGGGTCAGGGCCGACCTAGGAAGATGAAGGATACCCTCATGAGGTGTTTGAATTGGTGCTGTGTGTGTGTGTACCAGAGATGCAGAAGAGTGACTACATGGTTTTTGCTGGACGACAGTACTTCCTAGGAGACAAGTGCCAGGTAACATTCTCCTGTCCTGAACACGCAACATGAAGGGTGGGTATCACCTGCTATACCGTAACATGAAGGGTGGGTATCACCTGCTATACCGTAACATGAAGGGTAGGTATCACCTGCTATACAGTACCATGAAGGGTAGGTATCACCTGCTATACCGTAACATGAAGGGTAGGTATCACCTGCTATACCGTACCATGAAGGGCAGGTATCACCTGCTGTACCGTACCATGAAGGGCAGGTATCACCTGCTCTGTAGAGATCACTGATTCTCCATCTGGGAACAAGCAAGCTGCCTCAGTGGTAGCATGCTCTAAACCTGCAGTGTCAGAACCTTAACCAGTGCTGCTCGCTTACAAGAACGAAAGAATCCCTGGCTTTTCTTGAACAAGAGTCGTTCAGTGATTTGTTAAATGATTCTTGTTCAGGAATTAATCACACGATTCTGACTTCTGTTTTACACACTTGGTTTCCAAGGCATCTGTCAGTGTTGTAACAATTCTTTATCAGAATAAGATTTCACATTTTAGGAGTTTTATTGAAGTCTCAGTTGGCATATCACAGTTAGACTTCGGCTACAGGAAGAACTCACTGAACAAATCCAATGTAAGAACACATTTTGTGAACTAGAGAATCACTTTATCATTCGCAAAACGATGAACAAATCTTTTTGGTGAATGGAATCAAATAATTCGATTCTTAGAAGGAACTTAATGCCTGTCAGTAGTCAGAACCTCTGATGGTATTGGGTCAGAACCTCCTATGGTGTTGGTCAGAACCTTGTGTTGTGGTCAGAACCTTGTGTTGTGGTCCTCAGGTCCGTCTGGACCCTAAGGGGAAGTTCTACAACGCTTTCATCCAGGAAGTGGGCACCCACACCAGTGCTGTGACCGTGTTCATCGAGGAGCTTGGAGAAAAGTGAGAACACCACCGTTAATAACTGTTTAATAAAGCCCCTTTACTGCACTCACTGTTTATACCTGTTTGCACTGTTCCATGCTCAGACACTTGGTGTCTCTGACCAACCTGAAGCCAGTGAATCCTGTCCCAGCGTGGAACATAACCCCCAGCCGCAAAGGCTCCTCCTACACCCGGCCAGAACAGTACCCTGGAGAACTAGGTACGTGGCCTTAGAACCATGGACAACCCAAAACAGTCCATGTTTTAAGTCCACTCCTCTTTTCCACCCTCTCCTCCTCCCTCGACCATCTCCACCTTCCTCCTGCTTCTTCACCCTCCCCAGACTCCGAGGGCCGTGGGCGGAGAAGGTTCTTTAAGAGGCCCAGGGGGAAAGAGATGCTGATGGTGTCGTACAGCCGCCCCCCCCCACCCGGCCTCCCCCCTCGCTTCCAGCCTGGAGGCATCCCAACTGGTCGTGCCGGCCCCCCACCCCCACCTGGCAGCCTGCCCTACGACCCCTACCACCCTCCCCCCCGGCCCCCCAGGGGCTACGGCCCCCCCAGGTCAGTATGTCTGCCTTGGAACACCCCAACGCAACTTTTTTCTTTACCTCACAACATGCTGTATGGAACAGGCCCCAGGACAGGAACATACTATCAAGGGGCATGTGATGGTTTTGTAACTGGTGTTGACCTACTCCTGTTGATGCGTGTGCGTGTTTGTGTTGTCTTGTCTGCACGTGGATGCTTGGCGTGTGGGTCATCTCTTCCTGGGTTCTGGTGAGAAGCTCCGCCCGCTTCCTGAACAGGCCTCACCTGATTGGTGCAGAGATGTATTACCCTCACCCAGGCAAGCGCTGCTACCAGACCTATGATAACTACTCCTTCAGGTCCCGGTGAGACACCCGCACACCACTCTGTCCCTCTCACACACTTTCTTCACACACCTTCCCCTCTCTCACACTCTTCTCGTCTGTCCCAGTCGCAGTCGGAGGCAGTCCCTGAACAAAGAGTGTCAATTCAGCTACGCTTCAGAGGGAGGGGATGAGGAGAGCCAAGACCTAGGAACCATCACATACTACCAGCTGGAGGAGGGAGAGGAGGCCTTCCCTGCCCTGCAGGTGGTCCCCTCCCCCAACACAAACGCACACATACACAAAAGTGACTAAAGCAGTGTTGACCTTCAGCTGCAAGTAGACAAGTTTCATTTTTTGTTTCCCATCAGTTTTTTTTTTTTTTTTGGTTACTATACTTGTAATCTGAATGTGTGTGCTCAGGCCCAGTCCTCCCCCAGCTACTGGGTCCAGAGAGGTCCCAGCCTGCTGCCCCCTCAGACCAAACACACCCTCAACTCTTCAGAGGAAGACCTGGAGGAGGGCAGCAATGCAGAAGACCAGGGTAGGAAGCAGTAAGACCAGTGGAGGAAGTGGCTAGACCAGTGGAGGAAGAGGCTAGACCAGGGGAGGAAGAGGCTAGACCAGGGGAGGAAGAGGCTAGACCGGGGGAGGAAGAGGCTAGACCGGGGGAGGAAGAGGCTAGACCGGGGGAGGAAGAGGCTAGAGAGGGGGAGGAAGAGGCTAGACCGGGGGAGGAAGCGGCTAGACCGGGGGAGTAAGAGGCTAGACCAGGGGAGGAAGCGGCTAGACCAGAAGGGGAACCAGCTTAGTGACTCTGACCTTCCCCCTTCTCCACCAACATGGAATGTATACTGTTACAGTTCATGCATGTAGTTTGGAATCTTCTCTCTGTAATCCTTTCTGTCCCTCCCTGTCTGTGTTAACATGCTGTCAGGTGACTATTCTGAGGAGTACATCTATGCAGCTCAAGGTGTGTGGAGGTTTTCCTGAATTGCAAGATTCTACAGGACTTGTGGACTAGTTGTGATTTGTGTGTGTGTCTGTTTCAGACACAGGCTTCCAGAGCCCCTCAGTCTATGCTGCTACTGAGTCTACTGCCAACCTGGTACACATTATTTTTCTTCTTTATTATTGCTTGGTTGTTGTTATTATTGCTGCTACTACTGAACCCTGTTATTCGGCTAGACTATCCAGGAGGGAGGCTCTCGTGCTGGATCTCCACAGGAGGGTGTTGCTACCTACAGCTACTCACAACAGGTGCCCACAATATATGTACACACATGCTTGCACATACACACCACACACTCTCTGACAGCAGGATAGAAACTGTGACGTGTGTGTGTGCGCGCTCCAGGTGGTGGTGAAGTCTGCAGTCCTCTCCTCCTCCCAGGCAGTCAACACTGCCCCAGCAGCCATCTTCACCTCTAACTCCTCCTCTTCCTCCTCCTCCTCCTCCCAGACCCCCCCTGCCACCCAGCCCCCTCCGCCCCCACACACCCAAGGGGGGGGGCTGCCCCCTCATGCCCTCGGCAGACCAGGTATGCCACAAGCACGCACGCACACGCCCCACCTCACTCACGCTCATACTAGACACATTGTGACACACTGCCTGTCTGTGCAGTCGTGTCTATGCAGCTGCCCCCTCCCTCTCCCTGGCTGGTGAACGAGATGGGAGAGCCGGTCAGTGCGGCCGCACCCCCCCCTCCCTGCTCCTACGACCCCCACGGTCAAGACCTGCCCCGAGGTCAGAGCACCACACGTCCAGCCTGTGTGTATGTGTGTGTGTGTCTGTGACTAGTCTGATGGTGTGCGAGTGTGTGTCCAGTCTGACGGTGTGTGTGTGTCTCCCCAGACTCTAAGGTTCTGCAGTACTACTTCAACCTGGGAGTTCAGGTGAGTCTGGAAATCCTAGTGTTTCCATGACGATGATGCTACAGCTCCATTTTAACTGACAGGCAGAGTTGGGAAACATCTGTACCCTGATTGGTAATGCGTACATAAGGATTGAAGCACAACTTGTTACAACACACTGGGGTGATGAATATGGTGGAACCTCTGAATGTTTTTACCAATCCCTGCTCCTTGCTCTCCCCTCCTCTCCCCTCTTTTTCCTCCTCCATCCTCCTCGCTCTCCCTTCCTCCTCTCCCCTCCTCTTCCTCCTCCCAGTGGTACCAGCAGTTCTACTGGCAGTCAGTGCTGCAGTTCCAGCAGGTGTTCCAACCCCCCAGCGCTGAGTACCAGCCAGCCTTCCCAGCCCCGCCCCAGGACCTCCCCGCCCCCCCAGCCTACCCCCCCGACAACCCCCGACCTGCCCCTGAGACGCAGGGGGATGGACACCACCACGGTCAGCGCGCTCGTGCACGAACACGCACGCACACACTCTTACACACATGGTCAGCATGGACAGACACGCACGCCACTTAGCGGTATAGATCCAGTTAACCAGGTCAGACCCTTCTGACAGAATCGCTGTGTCACCCTTGTGTCCCCCCTGTCCCCCCCCAGGCCCCCCCCTGGGTGTGGACCCTCCCCTGGCTGCCCCTCCCCCTGCCGTGTTGTACCCAGTGTACCAGGAGCCGCCCCACGTCCAACCCTACGACTCCTGCATGCTGTCCTACCACTACCTATCCCCGCCCTGGATGGCCGGCCACGCCCCCAGCCATGCCCAGCCACGCCCCCAATCCTCCTACTGCCCCTCCCACCTGGCCTACGTCTCGGCTCCGCCCACTCACCACACCCACTTCATACCCCCCAGTATGTAGCGGCTGTCACACGTTCAGACGTACACGCCACACACAGGTACGCACTGCACTCAGGTACACACGCTCACATGTGTACACCCACGTTCACTCACACACACACACAGGTACACACAAATCTACCTCATGTAGCAGATAGTATTTTGTTTCCAGTCCAAATGTCTCAAGTTACCTGCGGCCCAGGTGTTCAGGGTGGGCGTTGCCATGTTAGAGGGGCAGGGTGACCAGGAGCTGCCATGTTGGTTCCCTTCTAAGTTAACAGGGATGTCTTTATGTTGTTGGTACCATTGTGTGTTTTGTTTCTCTTTTCATGTTTCAAATAATAAAATAGTTGTTTTCCTCCAAACACTGCCTCGTCCATCTGCTCCAATCACAGCGCCGCGCCACCGCCCAGCCACCAATCTGAACACATTTCTGCATCTTAATAAAATGTTTTACTGGTTTACATGCTTTCAGCCAATCATGGCTCAGTGTGCTGGAGTTGCATAAAAGTGGGTCAAATAAAAACCATGTTGGAAAGTAAATCATGTAGATCTCATGCTTTCTATCAGCTGGTGGGGAAATGCCACCACTAGAGGGTAGAAGAGGATCATGCAACCATATTGCAATAGAAAAGCTACAGCTTGTGTGTGTGTGTGTGTGTGTGTGTGTGTGTGTGTGTACATGAGTGAGAGTGTGGAGGTGGAAGGTGCACATGGAGGGTTCGCTGACTGTTCCTTCAGAAAGATGCAGAGTTATTCTAGAGCTTGTCATCCTCCAACTGGTTTCCACTGGAAGGTACAATTTTTGGGATGGGGGTCAACAGCTTTGTGATAATGAACTCGGCCTGCTCCGCCCCCCCGTCCCCCCTCTCCTGAGCCTGGGTGATCCCAGCTGCCCTCTGTCTCGTCCAGGGAGGCTGGGAGCTGAAGGCTACTGCTGGGCTGGAGGGGGGTGGGAGGTTTCCCTGGTGAAGTCCTCTGGGATCTGAGAGCAGGTCTGGGGTGGTAGGCTGCGGTCCTGGGCGGGGCAAGGCTGGCAGAGCGTTCCGTCTGAGATGATAAAGGCGTCCTGCTGCTGAGTCATGCTAGGGTTGGCAGCCGGCCCAGGTGGTGCAGGGACGTGTCCGTTCACGCGTGAGAAGAGGAGCCCCAGGCGTCGGATGGAGTCTCTCTTGGACCTGGAGAACCGCTGCAGCCCCCCCCCGCCCGTCCCTCCCCCCAGTCGCCCCCACCGCAGCAGGGGGACAGTCCTCGCCCTCTCCCCTGCTACCTCTTCCGCCCCTGCTCCCTTCCCCTTTGCCATCGACCCGAAAAGGGCGGAGACGCTGAAGGCAGAGTCCGTCCGGCCCTTCCGCTCCGCCGATGGGCTGAAAGAGGTGCCCCTGGCTTTAGCCCCTCCCACCTCATCTGGCCTGGCTCCGCCCCCATCCTCACTGCCGGAGGAGTAGCTCCGCCTCTCAGGCTTCCTGTTGCCTAGGAGATCCAGAACCTCATAGCGGAAGCTGGAAATGTCCTGCTTCAACTCCTGAAGGTGGGAGGGCGTGGTGGAGGGGAGGGAGGGAAGGGGGAGGGAGGGGAGAGAGGACAGGACATGAGAAGGTAGCACACACATTGTCTAAAGGACTGTGATGGATCTCCTACCTTGAAGTTCTCCTCCGTCAGACCCTCGTCTGTCTTGGCACTGCGGATCATAGCTGCTACGTATCTCTTCACCAGGTTCCTGATCACCTCCTACACACATACGCACATACACACTGTTACTGTTGCGGTATCTGGTTCTGGGGGCTGTTACTACAAGAGTAGGGTCGTTCTGGGGGCTGTTACTGCCGAAAGCGAGTGCTGTGGTTGTGCAGAAGACAAGCGTGTCCGTACCTGATAATGCTGGTTTTGAATCATTTGATCAGCATGACGTTCCTGAACCAGGAGACAGGATGATCATTGTTGTGTCCCAACACACACACCCTTTCACTCTCCTCTCTTACACACACACACACACACGTGGTTATCATACCGTGAACTCTCTGAGGTTGTGTGTTTGCGCGTCGTCGCGTGGGGGATGTCGTCCCCCCCAGAGCCACCTCTGTAGCCAGACGCACAGGTACCACAGGGTCTTGGGGCTGGGGACGATGTTAAAGGGCGGGGGCAGGGTGCCCCCCTCATCAAAGTAGCTCATCCACAGCTTGGTCCTGGCGAACTTCCACTCGATGTCTGCATGGTCCTGGGGGGGCAGCAGGGGGGGTTAGGTGAGTCGACTCTCTGGTCAGGAGGTTCACATCGCCTTGGTATCACGAATATTCAAAGACTTTTTCTGTTCCTGGTAGCCCCGCCCCCTCTCCTTCCAGTTGATCCCGCCCCCTCTCATTTTGGAAATCAGTCACCGATGGATGCCAATATGGATTCAGTTTTAGATAACAACGTGTTACGGTGGATGGCAAGATTCACTGCATTTGGGCTTTAAGTGGGTTTACGTCTGCAAAGTACTTCGTTCTTCACTACACAAGGCTTTCACACTTCACTACATCAAATAGGTTTTAATGACTTAACTGAGTTGTGTGATCAGCTTAATATTTAGGAAGTCATGAAATTGTTGTTTTAAAGAGCAACAGTTAGCTACCATTAGCTTTAAGCTTATTTAAGGTGATGTTATACTGACTACATAAATAGTATTAGTGTAGCATAAATTTGTATACTAGCATAGTGCTATCGTAGAATTAGTACAGTACTGGTGATTAGTACTACTGGATTGCTGCAGTATTGTTGTGGTATCAGTATTGGTAGCAGTACTCACAGCTATGAGCTGGTAGGATGGAAGCAGTATTGGTACTGGTACTCACAGCTATGAGCTGGTAGGATGGTATCAGTATTGGTACTGGTACTCACAGCTATGAGCTGGTAGGAGTTGTTCATCATAGCGATCAGCATGTTGAGCAGCACCACCAGAGAGATGACGTTGTAGGTTCCAAACATGGTGGCTCCTACGAACTCGGTGAACTCATGGCGAGCCTTCACGTTGGTGACGTACAGGTTCAGCAGGCCGAACACGGACCAGAACAGAGACTGCAGGGTCTCAAACAACCTGGGAGGGGAGGAGAGAGGGAGGGAGGGAGGGGGGAAGCAGGGAGGAGTGGGAGAGAGGGGGGAGGGAGATATGGAGAGGAGAAGGGGAGGGAGAGAGGAGAGAGGGGGGAGAGGGAGAAAGGAAGGGGGGGGGAAGGAGGGAATGATACGAGAGGGTTAGGGGCGCGTGTAGACTCGCGAGAAGTAGAGGAGGCAGGTGAGTGAGTGAGAGAGAAGGAAAGGGAGGGGAGGCGGAGTGAGAGAGGAGAGAGAATAAAGGGGGGAGGGAAGGGGAAGGAGAGAGAAGGGAGGAGGGTGGGTGGAGGGAGAGAGAGAGGAGGGGGTAAGGGGAGAGAGTGGAAGGAGGGGGAGGAGGGTGAGGAGGAGGGGGGGGAGAGGGAGAGAGAGAAGGGGGGAGGAGGAGGGGGAGGGGGGAGGAGGGAGAGAGAGAGGAGGGAGGGAGGGGCGGGAGGAGAGGGGGAGGGAGGGGGGAAGGAGGGAGGGGAGAAGAGAGAGGAGAGAGGGGGGAGGAGGGAGGAGAGGGAGAAGGAAGGAAGGAAGGGGGAGCAGATGCAAGTAGACCACAGACCTACAAAAGGAGAAGGCAAGCTTCATCACCGTGTTTTCTCAGCGATGAGCGCACCGCTCTCTTGTACGCACACTTAAGTGGGAGCGTTGTTCTGCTTTCTTCACAGCGGATGCCTTGAGTGGTTGGGCTCGTTCTGCAGCCTGGATCTTGTAGTAGGGAGTCAGCTGGGAGGGGAGGGAGGGGGGAAGGAGGGAGAGAGAGAGAGGAGGGAGGGCGGAGGAGAGAGAGGAGGGAGGGGGGAAGGAGGGAGGGAGAGAAAGAGAGAGGAGAGAGGGGGGAGGAGGGAGAGAGAGGAGAGAAGGAAGGAAGGAAGGAGGGAGCAGATGCAAAGTTAGACCAACAGACCTACAAACAAGACAGAGGCAACAGCTCTCCATCAAACCCAGTCGTTTTCTCAGCGAATGATGCGCACGCTCTCTCACGCACACTTACGTGGAGAAGGCGTTGTTCTGCTTCTCACAGCGGATGCCCTTGCAGTGGTTGGGCTCGTCTGCAGCCTTGGTCTCGTAGTAGAAGTACAGCTGGTTGAGGCCGTTAGCAAAGGAGAGCAGCACCTACACAAGCACACGATCACTAGACTGTAGCGGATGTGTGTGTGGGGGGAGGGGGGGAGAGAGTGAGCGAGCTGTATAAGGCATTAGATGGAGAGGAACTTGATGTCCCCAAGGGTTTGTGTGTGTGTGTGTATGTGTGTGCACCAGGTAGTAGAAAAGGAGGAACTTGAGGAAGTCTAGCTGTGTGTGTTTATGTGTGTGAGTGAGAGAAAGGGAAAGACAGAGTGTATAAGGCATTAGATGAAGAGGAACTTGATGTTCCCCAGTATGTGTGTGTGTGTGTGTGTGTGTGTGCATGTGTGTGAGAGAGAGAGGAACTTGATGTCCCCCAGTATGTGTGTGTGTGTGTGTGTGAGAGACAGAGAGAGAGAGAGGAACTTGATGTCTTCTAGTGTGTGAGTGTGTGTGTGTGTGTGTGTGTGTGTGTGAGAGAGAGAGAGAGAGAGAGAGAGAGAGGAACCTGACGTCCTCTAGTGTGTGTGTATGTGTACCAGGCAGCAGATGAAAAGGAACTTGATGTCCCCTAGTGTGTGTGAGTGTACCAGGCAGTAGATGAAGAGGAACTTAAGGATGTCCAGCAGCATGCGTCCCAGTGAGATCTGCAGGGGCCCCAGGTGAGAGTTGGCCGTGAACAGGGAGATGAGACGCAGCGAGCTGAAGATGTTGGCGATGGCAAACAAGGCCTCCGCTATCAGAGTAGGATGCCACACCTCCCACTCCTCCCTGGGCCTGGACGAGTTATACTGAGAGAGGAGGAAGAGGAGGGGGAGACAGTTAGACTGTGGAGGTAGAGGGGGGAGAGAGAGTTAGACTGGAAGGAGAGGAGGCAGCGGGTTGACTGAGAGGAGAGTAATATGAGGGAGGGGGGGGCTTACAAGAGAGAAAATTAGACAGGGAGGTTTTTACTGGAGGGGGAGAAATAATAATGATGCTGGAGAGAGGGAGGGAGGGAGGGATGGAGGGAGGGAGAGAGGGAGGGATGGACAGAGGGAGGGAGGGATGGAGGGAGAGAGGGAGGGAGGGGACCTTGAAGCTAGGGGTGTAATGATACACTCAGGTCACAGTATATATTGTGCCACAATATGGTGGTACACCCCTACTTGATGACCACCATCTTCACCCACACACACACACACACACACACCCACACACACACCTTCCTCACCTTGAAGTATGCCACCATCTTCAGGGAGATGGTAGCTAGGTAGAGAGAGTTCATTGCAAAGTCCATAAGGTTCCACCAGTCATGGATGTACTCAGTAAAACCTCCGTCCCACATCTCCTTAATCTCTGCCCAGATGAACCCTGCACACACACACATGCGCGCACACACACGCACACACACACACACACACACACAGAGGCAGGGTTTAGTGAGAAACCACTTCCTGCCATCAGTGGGGTTCAAGGGTACAGATGCTCCTGCAAAGGTCCAGGGGGGTTATACAAATGGGATCCCACTGCTCAGGCCAGGCCCAATACAGTCCACCCCTCCCATGTTGATAAATTAACACACAACCCAACTAACACACACACTCTGACACACACCTCAACACAAACTAACACACAGCCCAATACAAACTCTGACACACCCCCCAACACGCACAAACTCTTAACACGACCCCCGACCCCCACACACACACCCCTACCCAGCACCCAGGTCAGTATCATTGACTCCGCCCACACCCCAACACAAACTCTAACACACACCCCAACACAAACTAACACACAGCCCAACACAAACTCTAACACACACCCCAACACAAACTAACACACAGCCCAACCCATCTCTTAACACGCCCCCCGACCCCCACACACACACACCCCTACCCAGCACCCAGGGCAGTATCATCCACTCCACCACTGTGGGGGGCGGCCCCTGAACGTGGAGGTCGGTCCGGACGATGTGCTGGGAGGAGAGGAGCAGGAGGAAGAGGAAGGTGAGATAGGAGGCCGTGTGGCAGATGAACTTGATGAAGGGCTTCCTGACGAACGCTCCCAGAGTGCTCCGGGGTGCCAGCAGGTAGACCAATGAGAAGACGGGGAAAAGCAGGCCAATGAGGACGCAGGTGGGCAGCTTGACGGCCCAGTGACGACGCCTCCAGCCAGGGAAGCCATCATACCACAGAGTAGACAGGAGCTGCTGGCAGTTGGGCTGGGAGACAAACTAGAGGAGAGGTGGGAGGAAGAGGGAGGGGGGAGAGAGAGATGAGAGAGTTAGAGGGATAAGGGAGAGGGAGAGAGTTGGGGAGGGGGTGAGGGCGGGATAGAGATGAGAGAGAGTGGGATAAAAGGGAGTGCGAGATGAGAGAGAGAGGATACAAGAGAGAGATTGATGACAGACGAGATGAGAGATATGAGAGAGAGGGATGAAAAGAGAATGGGATAAGAAAGAGAATGGAATGAGAGAGGGATGTGTAAGAGAGAGAGGATACAAGAGAGAGCTAGATGATAGAGACGTGAGAGATAACCGAGGCGGATAAGCGAGAGAGAACGGGATGACAGAGTGAGAACTTCGGTATGCGCTCCCTCCGGACTACAGCGTCCAGCCAAGAGCCTATCAGAGAGCTGTCTGCGTTACCACGGTTTCTGCTGTCATCCCAGGTGAGGAGCATGAATAAAGAAGAGCCCAGTTCTATTCTTACTCAGGCACTGTGGTGATCCAGCAGCTCTCGCCAAGCTCCACTCTGCCATGCGACCCATCCCAACATGCTACATGCCAAAGACTCCCCCAATTCTCCTCCCCTCTCTCCTCCCTCCTCTTTTCCCCTCTCATTCCCTCTCCACGTTACCCCTCTCCTCCCATTGTCTCTCCTCTTCTTCTCCTCCACCCCTCTCCTCTTATTGTCTCTCCTCCTCTCCTCATCCTTCTCCTCTCATTCTCTCCTCCTCTCCTCCCACTTCTCTTCTCGCGGTCTCTCTTTTCTTCACTTCTCTCCAGCTCTGTATCTCCATTCTCCCGGGAAGAATTTTTGATGTGTGTGTTCATTTAAATCAGTTTGAACATGCACATGCTCTACTGCACCAACACACACACACACACGCACACCCTGCTCTCATTCCCCTTAAATGAATTCTTCTCTCTTATTCCTCTCTCTCCATGAAAGTTTCAGAAGGGCACAGCTGCAGAATAGAAACAGCAGACATGAAAGTCAAACACCAGGCCAGAGTGGAGTTAGAGAAAGGGGTAGCAGGGGGCGGAGTTAGAGGAAGAGGCAAGATGACAGGGTGGTGCTAGAGTAGGGGCAGCAGACCAGGGTGGAGTTAGAGGAAGAGGCAGCAGGACAGGGTGGTGCTAGAGGAAGGGGCAGCAGACCAGGGTGGTGCTAGAGGAATGGGCAGCAAACCAGGGTGGAGCTAGAGGAAGAGGCAGCAGGTCCAGGTGGAGTTAACGTTAGCGTGTGTGTGTGTACCTCCTTCTGATGGTACTTGATGGCCAGTTTGAGCTTGGCCAAGTCGTGGCTCTCCTGCAGATCCAGCTCCTGGCTGTGATCGTCACGGTGATTGAGGATGGTCTCCAGCTCCCTGCTGCTCCGGGCCTGGTCCAGGAGGTCCTTAGCGAACATCTTGCACTGCTGCGACAGCTCCTCATACTCCTGACGGAACTCGTTTTCCACCTGTGATGTAAACAGGTTAGAACTGGTTATAACACCTGGTATGAACAGGTTATAAATGGTTATTGAGCTGGTACAAACTTTCTAACTAACTGTGAACCTGGTACAGACTTGACATATATGGTTGTTAACCTGGTGTAGCCAAGATTTATCTGATTATAACTTGGATATGAACATAAACCTGGCATGAACATGTTATAGCTGCTTTGCTTCTAAACCTGACATGGAGGTGTCGAAGCGGCCCCTGACCCTGACTCCTGACCCTGACCCCTGACCTTGCTCAGCTCCTTGAGCTCCCAGCCCAGCTTGAAGGCGGTGAGAAAGGGGTCTTCGCTGGACAGGGCGATGAGCGATGGGCTGGCCAGGGTCTTGTACACGTTGAGGCGCGAGCGCGAGTGCCGCAGGCTGTCCACCTCGGCGCCAGACACGCACGTGGCGCAGGCGCAGCGGAGCTGGTGGGGCCGCGGCACCGCCACCTTCCGCTGGACCAGCAGCTTGATGATCTGGTAGTTGTTGGTGTGGGCAGCCAGCATGATGGGGGTGATGTCCGGGGTGAACTCAGAGAACTGGCTGTCCATCATCAGGGAGGGGACCTGGCGTAGGGGAGGGGGGGAGGGAGGGAGCGCCCACCACCCTTCCTGATGGCGACAAGAGCCGTCTCTCCCCATGCAACGCCGTGTCCAAGCGCAGCTCCATGACCTCCCAGTCTCTGTTGTCGATGGCATGAGCAACGCCTGCGCCCAGGGTCCAGGCAGTTCCAGTCTGATGTGTAATAGATCCCTGTTCCTGTAGGCCGCTGTACACCTCGCATACACCCTGCACACACACACCAACACCAGTCCCACACCACACACCACCATCCCAACACACACCATCCACCACACACACACCACAACCATCCAACCTACACCATCCCCACCAACAACCACTAGCCATCCACACACCACCATTTACCATCCACACCACACACCACATGACCATCCAACACACACACCATCCACACTCACACCATCCACACGCACACCACATACCCATCCACACGCCCACCACATACCATCCACACACACACAATCCATACACACACCCACATACTCTCACACACACAAAAACCATTCAGTATACACACACACCACATACCATCCACACACCCCAAAAACCATCCACGCACCACGCACACACATTATACAACACACATTGCAAAACCACGCTCTGTCACAAGGGGTTGTAAAATTCAAGGTTTGGTTTGAGGCGCAACAGTGGTGTCATTCGGTAAGGTTTTCAATTCAGCCAAAACGTAGGCTTGCCAGAAAAAATGCCCTTGATTTCACAACGTCCAATCATAAAGTTGGTCTTTTTTAAATTTTTACTCTGACCAATGACGGTGCAAAACCCAGTCCATCTCTTGGGTGACTTCTCAGCAGCATGCCAAACCAAAACAGCCAGTCATCCTCGCTAGCTAGCTTAGCATTGCAGGCCTACCAGTGTGTCCTGGAGGAGAAAACTGAACATTTGAATGTAGAAACATGTGTATACTGCATACGCACACCCCTGATATATATGTACACACATGCAGTGTTAGCTTGCAGTAGAGGTCAGCAGAAGTCGGTAGAGGTCAGTAGAGGTCAGCAGAAGTCGGTAGAGGTCAGTAGAGGTCAGCAGAAGTCGGTAGAGGTCAGTAGAGGTCAGCAGAAGTTGGTAGAGGTCAGCCGCGGTGGGAAGGGGAGACGGACATGAGAGACGGGAGGTGAGAATTGAGAGGAGGGACATAAAAGATGGGAGGGGGGAGGTGAGAGGGGACATGGAGAGACAGGAAGGGAGGTGAGAGGAGGACATGAGACAGATGGGGGGGTGAGAGGAACATGAGAGACAGGAGGAGGGGGTTAGAGGTAGACATGTACAGAGGGGAGGTGAGAGGGGGGACATGAGAGACAGGAGGGGGGAGAGGGAGGACATGAGAGACAAGAGGGGGGTGATGGGGGGGCATGAGAGGCGAGAGGTGAAGGGGGGGGAGGGCGTCACCTTCTCCACGGCTGTGAGGTAGGCCCTCTCTTCAGGGCTCAGCTCGGCCTCGGCCCGGACCACACGCAGGGGGATCCGGTCCCGATAGGGAGCCCTGCCGCTCCTCCTGTAGTACAGTTGGGGGTTCATGCTGCACGCGCACACACACAACACACGCATACAGGCCCAAGCACACACACACACCCCACAGACACACGCACCCCGCACGCACCATGCACACACGCACACACACCATGAGTCAGGAGGGACATAGCAGTGTGCATAGACTTTCAGTAGGTCTCTTCTCATTCTTCCTGCTGTTGTGGGAGTGTGTGTGTGTGTTTATGGTCTGTGTGTGTGTGTGTGTGTGTGTGTGTGTGTCTGGTCACAGGTGTGAGGCCGCAGGTGTGACATGAAAGCCCACCTGAGGAGACGCAGAAATATGCTGCCCAAGGACTGAGGCCACAATGCACTGCGGCACACTGCCTCACTGTTCACTCAGATGTGATGTAACTACCCTACTGTCTCAGGTCCTGCGTGTGTACATGTGTGTATGTGTGTGCATGTGTGTGCACGAGGGTTTACTCTCGAAGTGGAATCAACCAGTAAACAATGTTATAGTACACATCAGTCACTTTTCTCACTGATCATCCCCCTCTTCTCATTTTTTCTTGTCCTCTTCCCCCTCTCCTCTCCCCTCCTCTCCTGTTTTCCTCCCCTCTACTCTCATATCTTTCTCCTCTCCCCCTCCGTCAACCCCAGCCTCTCCCCTACCTGGGCAGCACACATACGCACTTTCATACTATAATACACCCCTATTTACTCACTCGCACACACACACACGTATCAGCGCACATTCGTACGGTACCACACATATCTCCACACAAAGCCAGATGCGAGGGTAAGGGGGAAATGTTCTAAATGGAGTCTCGTCAATTCAATCGAGAACTGACTGAAAGACTGCTAAAACTGCGTGGCGACCGAGCAGAATATGACAATATGACTTTACCTTAAAGGCGGCTGTTGGAGTTAGAACACATGGAATATATAGAATATATACATTGATATCGACAGCCTATTTACGTGCTTCACAGTTTCGAAATCCGCTGTCAGACACTCCGTTAGCCTCGCGGTATGGTCAGGAGAGAGACGATTGACCGTCCGGTCAGTAGAGCGGTCCTGTTTCTGTCCACTGGCTGTAGCTCCACCGCCGACAACGAAGCTCAAGAATTATCCACGCCACGAGCTCTGCTTGTCTCCTACCTTGCCCATCTTCCTTCCTCTTCGCCTGGAGTGGGAAAGTGGCCGGTAATTTGAAGTAGGTGTCAGCGTCCAGCGTTTCTAGAAGCGGCAGAGATTTATTTTTCTCCACGGTTAGAGGCGGTTGAATGTGGCGTATGTCAGTGAGTAGCGACGTTGAGGCGCTCCTGCGCTTTGCTGCACACAGTACCGTACACTGCGCGCGCTGAGGTAAACTCACCGGATTTGTGTTGTTGTAGCGTGAGCCGGGGGGGTTCGGTGTTCGTTTGCTGCGGTTGTCATGGTGTCAGAGAGAGCAGACAGAAAGATGCTGTCTTCTAGTTTAGGCGCGAGCTGCTATCTCTGGAGGTAAGCGGGTTTTATCTCAACATCGCCGCGAGGACGTGTTCCTGACTGGAGATGAAATATTCATCTCCAGGGGTTCCAGAGTCCTCGACTGAAATATTAAACCTCCCTGCAGGCTCGGAGTGGCAGCGTGGGGTTCACACCTCCTGTGGTGACCCCCCCCCGCCCCCCACCCCTCACATCCCCACACACACGTACGAATCTCCTCAGCCCTCCCCCCTCCCCCCACATACCCCCATCATCCCCACCCTCACTCATACCTCCAGTCCCACAAACATCTGCAGCAACACCCCCCCCCACACACACACACACACACACACAAACACACACACACCTTCAGCCTCTCCTCCGAAACACCCTCTACAGCAGCCCTCGCAGAGCAGACCCTCTGTGGGTCTCACAGACCCTCTGTGGGTCTCACAGACCCTCTGTGGGTCTGCTCTGTTATTATTTCTGAGCCATAACAGAGGAATAGTGCCCTCCGATGGACTTGATGCTGATAATGAGAAGTTAGAAACAGATTAACCTTTATTCAGTTCTGTCATGACACTCAAGCAGTGGTCAACCATTTATTACAATGGAAATTGGTTTAGAAATCAGGCTTTGTGGGTTTATCTAAAGAGAAAAGTCAATGCCTTAGAGCAGCTAGCATAGCACAAATATATTCAAGGCAAAAAGCATCGGTTATTATACGTAGTTCTCCAGTAGGCAAGACATCAAATCAACTTGGTGTTTAGCTCTTTTAGCAAGCAAAGTTACATGTCTTTACAGAGAGATGCAGATTAGCATTGATAACCAACCCTAAAACTTCAGAAAGATGAAGAAACGGGTGGAGGCCAAACCAAACTTAACCAAATGACCTTTGATTCCACGACTTTTGTGGTTGCCACAACGTAATACGGTTACATCACGGTGACAAATGTTTGCTCAAATTATTTGTTGTCTGGTTACGTTATGGCCACATATTTTGGTTAGCCTGGAAGAGTGAAGCCCAGGGCTGAGGGGTTGCTGGGAGTGTTTATAGGTCAGGGGTCAGGGGGAGCTGGGTTTGTAGAGGCCAGGGACAGCAGGGCCCTCCTCGTCCACTCGTAGGCCAGGAAAAGAGCTCCGTTGCTGGGGAAGGCTCGCAGCACGGTGGGGGTCAGTCCACAGTACAGAGCGCACACACCTGCCAAACACACACACACGTGAGTTTGCGCACAGACCAAGAACGCTTACGCACAAGGCATGTGGGTTGGCAGGAGCGTGGCCTAACCCTCTGTCCGGAGGATGGTTGCCATGGTGCGCAGGAAGCCGGGCTGAGGACCGGATGCAGAGAGCACCTGGATTCGAGACTTCACGCTGTCCACTGGGTAGACAGACAGCCAGAACAACGACCCGCCCACTCCTCCACTCACCAACAAAGACACAGCATCTGACCAGGAAGGAGGACGCAGTTACACAACCAGAGGTAAGGAGAGAGATGGAGGAGGGTTGAGGATGGAGGGGAGATGGAGAAGAGGAGGGAGGACAGGCGGAGGAGGAGACCAAGAGAGTGGAGAGAGAGAGTGTGTATAGAGGAGAGTGGCAGAGGAGAGGAGGAGGGTTAAGGAGGAAAGATTAGAGATGAGGGGAGGAGAGGCTGTCCAAGAGACGAGAGAGGAGAAGAGGAAGAGAGAAGACGAGAGGCTCTAGAAGAGAGGAAACGTCACCAAGGTCCTCCTTGCGTCCTCCAGCAGGGGTCAGCAGGGTTCTGCAGGCCTCATAACCACCGAAGAAGAAGAAGTATCCAGGCACCTCCCTCAGCCAGGTGCTGGTCAGACCCTGCATTAGGCCACGCCCACCCTCCGCTTTCAAAATCTCCCTCACCACGGCCCAGCTGGAACTGCACACACACCACACATTCATTTGTATGGATGGAGGACCCAATCTGAACTGTCTGACTCACCCACATACACACCCACATACACACACCAAGAGGTGAGCATCCCTCTCTAAATTGGTCCTTTTTTCCTTTTTTCTTCCAGTGCATTCCTCTGGAATTGTCCATGTCTTTCTTGATGCTTTAAGTTGGTGTAACAGTTCTGTGGGCAGGTGTCAAACCCTTTGCGCCATAGCTTGTAAAACAGGCCTATCGATATATTGGGTCAAATCATAACGTATTTGTATAGGCCTTTTTTCCAAGTGATGTCACAGAGGGTTTCACATAGGCCCATAGAACGGCCCCTCAACTAACCTAAACCCTCAAGGCAGACAAGGAAAAACTCCTTAGAAAACTCTCTAGAGGAGAAACACTGGAAGAAACCTTGGGAAGAGCAAGTCAGCGAGAGATCCACTCCTCCAGAGACGGTTGGTGAAAGAGAGGTGCAGAACACAGGCTAAACATATACAGCAGAGAAGTGCCTAAATAACATTTGTTTGGACACAAACAAATTGTTAGGCTACACTCACGCACGCACGCACGCACGCACACACGCACACACACACACACACACACACACACACTTACACGTGTGTCTCCATGCTGGTTCTGCCCAGAGCCCTCAGCTCACTCAGAGCCTGAAGGCGACACTTGACCAGCTCTGTGGGGCTGAGGACCAGGGAGGAGGCAACCGAGGCAAGGGAGCCAGCCACCGCGCTCTGGAGGTCACTGAGGAGGGGGGAAGGAGCCTGGGGTAAGACACGGTACTACCGAGAGGAGAGGGGAGGAGAGGAGAGGAGAGGAGAGGAGGGGAGAGAAGAGGAGAGAAGAGGAGTCCACCTGAGCGGGGCGTGGTTATCCAGACCGAACCCGATTCTGGTGACCTGTTGGCAGGAACTGTAGCACGCGAACAGCACGGCGTTCTCCGCCACGTTAGAAAGAAGCGCAGCTGCGGTGCCCCGATAGAGACCGCGCAGCCCGTCCTGTCGGTAGCAGTGCAGGCTGCAGTGAAAGAAGCCTCGGTACATACGCGGGAATGTTTGCATCTTCACTTTCACCGTGTCGAACGGCTGGCCACTCACCACGCACGCGACCCCACCTGATCAATAAATCAGATAAGTCAAATCAATCGTAAGTTAGCCTATATGTTCTTCTAATAAACATATTGTCTGTGCGGTTGAGGTTTGTTGCATACCATGAAAGGCAACTTTCAAACATCGAACAGTACCAAATATCTTTAAGTAGGCTTCTCTGAATCATACAATAAAAAAGTGTTATAAGTGCACTTGCCCATTGCCCCGGCCGTCAAGTCAATGACAGTACCGGTGAAAGAATGTAGAGAACATCTCTCCTCCGCCGCCATAAATTTGAGGATGATAAACACCGGTAAGCGGCACGACCAACACAAAACACGCGAAATGAGCCTGGCCGTAACAGACGCGCTGTAAATGATTACCCTTCGGACCCGTGATGTTCCGGCGCTGATGCATCTGGCTGGCTGATAGCTTAGTCCCTGTGGAGACATGGCGTTCCTAGACAGGCCTATCTGTCCACAATAATCAATCGATCAATCAATCGATCAATCAATCGAATTTAAACACAGTATGAAGGAATACCCTCTCAGCAGATGATCACGTCATGCCTGATCTGGTCTAACTTTAGTCTAGTCCGGTCGAACCCTGGTCTAATCTGGTCTGGTCTAACCCGGCCAATAGACTGATAATTTTGGCCTGGTCGGGTCCAACCCTGGCGTAGTCTGGCTGCAGTCTTGTCAAACCCTCCAATGTCATCTTATGCAGCTGGTAATAAGTAAAAATGAGAATACACATGTAAAAATCTAGTACTTTATTTGGAATCACATCACCACCCTAAACATATAATACATTACAGGTGTCAAAACTTTCTGTTCGTTAGCACGAAGTTACCTTCAAACTAAAGCTGTCCATCCAAAAAATATATTCAAAACACAGACCTGGTAATGGCGACCGTGCAAGGATACAGCAGGGAGGAAACCAGGGGCTCATTTACAGTCATTGCGCACGCACAAATGAATGCGAATACCAGTTTATACGCAAACTTTGAGATTTATACAAAACAAACTTCGCGTGTGTCCTTCAAACGCACCATGACGCACGCGTATTCACGAAACCATGAGAAATGGGAAACCGCGACTCTGATGGCAAGAAGATTAAACGTGAGACAAACCTTCCAGTTTATAAGATTGTGAAAAGGAAACAAAACATCTCACACGAGAGAGATATGAAGAGTTCACTGGAGGGCACCCACACAAAAAATGATTTCCGATAAATACAAATGACGTCTGTTTATGCAGAAGAACCCCTCCAACATATGTACGGTTTAAATGTATTAGTATTTGAATAGATGGATCCTCTGAATAGATTAGAATAGTATTTGAATAGATGGATCCTCTGAATAGATTAGAATAGTGTTTGAATAGATGGATCCTCTGAATAGATTAGAATAGTGTTTGATTGGATCGATAAGCAGTCAACAAGTTTTGCGTGTTTTGATATGTATTCTCAAAAATAATGAAGTGAACATAAGTACATATTTGGTTTAAACTGATGCTGTTGCTTAGTCAGGAATGCACCATGTCATAGATGTCTGCACACGTTCGTTATGTATAACTGTCAATGCCTATGACTACCAACAGCCCCTGTCATTGTCAATAACAATCAATACAATTACCACACCTTAAAGTGTTACTAATCCATACAATATTCATATTAAATTGCGTCACGTCTTTGATCCTATGTAGGCAAATATGGGTGTTACATGAGTTGTACAAGACACTTGTGTACCTGCACTTCTTTTCCTGTAAGTTGTGATTTATAAAGGAAACCTTGAGTGGAACGTGCATATGTTTTTTCGCACACACGCACTTTGTTCGTACGCAATGTTTTCACGTGCATTCTTCGCACAGTTTTATAAATGAGCCCCCAGACGAGAACTTAGGGAGAGACCAGGGAGAGACTAGGGAGAGCAAAGAGAGAGGTATAAATATTGAACCTCTTCAACCCATCTCTTCCTACAGGTCAGGGTCACAACTTCCCAGGGCTTCTTCCTCCAAACCACAGCCTCTCACTCCACCTACTGTCTTAAAGAAAACAAACTCTACGTCTACTCCAACACCGTATTATATACACACAGCACAAATCCTAAATAAGGGTAGGAATCCTACGGGCACAGACAAGGGCTGTCTGGAGAACGAGGGGTCTGGAGAACACTGGCTTGCAGAGGAAGCGGAACCATCACAGGTTGTTAAACCCTTTCGGTTTTAGATGTCGACAAGGAAAAAGCCCTTCAAGGGCTGCAAAGTTTGGGCCTTTTGAACATGCTACGGTGTCTCACAGTAAGGTGATGCCATCCAAACTAAAAGCCAGTGTTCTCGCAATCCCTGAACCATGTGAAGGGCGGGAAAAAAACCGAAGGTGTGTCTAGAAAACAAAAAAAAACAAAAAACAACGGACAGTTATTCGTCGTCGTCGTCATCGTCGTCATCTTCCTCATCGTCGTCTTCCTCGTCATCATCATCGTCGTCATCTGCAGCTTTCTTCGATTTAGAGGTGGACGCCCCGCCCATTTTGCCTTTCCCTCTGTAGTCGGCCATGTCCTGCGGAACAGGAAGGAAGTCTTTTAGAAACAGGAAGTTAGACAGCCCTGTAAACAAACACCTTATTGCCTCCCTAATATGGCTGACATCATTGCCACAAGAACCTTGTCAGCAACTCTCAGCAATTAGCTTGGCTGTTGTGCCTAGTAGCTGACGTGATCATTGTTACACTATGCCTGGAGGATGTGGTTCCTGCACACTGAACAAGATGAAACAGAGTCTGTAAAACCCTTTCAGAACGATGTACCTTCTGGTACTTATCCTTCAGCTTGTTGGCCTTGGCCACGTAGGGCTGCTTGCTGGAGTCGGACAGGTTGTTCCACATCTCGCCCAGCTTCTTAGCCACGTCCCCGATGCCAAAGATGGGGTTCTGGGATTTGATGTTGGGGCGTTGCTCAGCACAGAAGAGGAAGAACCCAGACCTGGAGGGGGTAGGGAGGGAGGGGGGGAGAAAGAAGAAAAGAAAGAGAGAGAGTGACAGAGAGAGAAACACAGAAGGACCAGAGGGTACGCAGACAGTGTTTAGACTCTGCTGGGTCGTGGAGGGTTGAAGCGAGAGGTCAGAGGTCAGAGACGGTGTAAACGTACGGTGGTCTCTTTGGGGCGTTGGGGTCCTTCCGAGCCTTCTTGCCCCTGCCCGCACCCTTGCTGGGTGTATAACCCTTCATCTCCTGGTCAAAGCGAGCCTTGTCCTGCTTGGCCTGGTCCTCAAACCTTGACTTCTCCTTAGGAGACATGGTCTGCAGGAGGACAACACACAGGATGGTAGGGAGAGCTTGGGAGAGGAGACCATGTGTGTGTGTGTCTGTATAAGAACAGTATGTGCGTATATGTAGGGTGTGTGTGTGAGTGTGTGTGTGTGTAGGGGCAGGCTGTGTGTAGGAATAGAAACAGGCCCTGTGTGTATAGGAACATACTGTGTGTGTATGTGTATCCTGTGTGTGTAGGGGCAGGCTGTGTGTAGGAGTTGAGACAGGCCCTGCGTGTGTGTGTGTGTGTGTGTGTGTGTGTGTGTGTGTGTGTGTGTAGGAGCTGCTTCTCTCACCTTCCACCTTCCAGAGCACTTCTTGGAGAACTCTGAGAAGTTGACCGGGACTTCTGGGTTTTTCTTCTTGTGTTCATCACGGCAGGTCTGAACAAAGAACGCGTAGGCGGACATCTTGCCCTTGGGCTTCCGAGGGTCACCTTTGGCCATCCTGAGTAGCAGTTGAAGCAGTCTCTCTTCACTTCCTGTAAGGCCAGAAACACTAGGTTACACTTCCTGCAAGACCAGGAAACATCGGGTCACACCTTCTGGAAGACCAGGGGAACATCCATGCCTGACGAGACGAGGAAAACTTATTTTTTTAAACTGTGTGTGTTGAACACCCCAAGCATGAAAGGTTGCCAGCTTCGCACTGCCTTCTTAATTTTGTGATGTTTATATCTACTTCTGATTGGGTAACACCTCACACACATGACATGATGCCCTTGCTCACCAATTTTGAAAGTGTGTTGTTTAACCAGGAAACTGTAGCAGATTTTTATGCTCCGTTTTATGATTGAATTTGCCTCAAGGTCACAGTAACTTTACGACTGGCCTACTGCACTCAACTATTGTGTGTAATATCTACTTTAGGGGTTCATAAACCACGAGTGATACAACTATTCATCTAATTGGACCATATGTTTAGCCTACCCCGTATACAACGAGAGTTGAATTATGCTATTTGAGGGTGAATATAATGAAACCAACGTTGTTCTCCGCTAGGTTAGGTTTGTAAGATATCCAAAGTATTGAAGCGATGGAGAATGAGACGAGACGTCTTGAACTTGTACAACGTCAACGGAAGCTATGGCATCAAATAGTCGGCTATTTCACACCCTTGTCCGAGTTTACGACTTAATTATCGTCCATCTTGTGAAATATCTTCTCATGACAGAAACAACCCTTGAATTTGAACCATTTTTTCGAATCCTCCCTCTGCTTTTGGAAAAAGTGACGATGCGAGGTATATTTGAAGTCACTTTCGTGACACGATCGCCAAGCCATGAATTGACGAGCACACTTTAAAGCGACGGGTTGAAGCAATAGGAGCTTACGCGCTGTAAAATGGCTTCAGCTCGCTGTTTGTAAGCTTCTATAGCCGAGCGCAAAGACACCCACAACCATGGATTACACTCCACATTAGACCGGTGTCAGCGCTCAGTATGTATCCAGATCGTTTTGGATAAAAGAGGACTACAGATTGCGTTATTTTTAAACGACGTGTCTGAAATGTAGCACACGATAATGCAGTTTGTTAAAGTTGCGAGGCATCGCGCAGCCACAGTCAGACGCGAAGGCTGTACGAGCCAGCCAGGACTGGTATGAAGGCGACAGTCAGCACACCCAACTAACAGCAAAGTAAAGTAGAGATGCCAGTTTGAGAATTGTTTATTTATAGCGGGTACAAACAGAACATAATTCAAATGCAAAACTTGAAATAATGATTATCTTTTGTAGTGTTTATTTGACATCTGATGGACGGTCGCGGTTAGAATGGCTTAGCGTACAGCCAGCCATCTTAATACGCCGACTACAAAATATATTAAACTGATTTGCATCAAATAATTTCCCGAACGTAACCGTTTCCGAATCTAGGTGGGTCACGGTTTCATTAACCAATTGAGAAAAAAAATGTTTACATTCTCATCTCAAGCCTTGAAATGAACATCAACAATAACCTATTTTCGGGGGGGAAATAGGACTGTACAACCATTAAAAGTATTGCATTTCATAATAAACTACAATTTTAAGATTAAGACTTTAAACAATTGTTTTTGTTAGGCCGCTCGGTCGCCTACCTGAGTTGTTTGTTTGAGCGCAGCAGCCGGTCACACGGTCTCGGTTCCTTTAATAGCTCTGTACTCAGGCTCGCGCTACCTCACTACGAGACTGGCGTGATTGGCTCGAGCGCGCAGCAGCTGAATCAGCTGCCACGAGGGGCTCCAGGCAGCATCCTGTAAAAGGATAGTCATTGTACCGTACAGTGCTACAGTAACGGGCTGACTTCCAGTGAAAGGAGAATTCTGTTGAAAGTGTGGGGTTGGATGGACGATGTAGAAATACACAGGATACCGAGGGATGATTATTTATAAAATAAATAAATAGATGTAGACGTTTATTTCCCCAAATTGGATCAAAAAACAGGTGAAACAATTAACAGTTCTGGCTGAGAAGCATCCATAAACCAGGGTGGAAGTGACAGCCATCTTGTCCTGGTCTTGGTTCTGGGTCTGGAACTGGGTCTGGGTACTGTTTCTGGTCTTGGTATTTTGCCTTGGTCCTGGTCCTGGTCTGGGTCCCTGTCAGTAACTGCTCTCGTGTCCAGTCAGGATGTACAGGTTGCTGGGGGAGGAGGAGTCCTCGGTGGGGGTGCTCTGGAGAATGATGTCCCTGGGGAGGTAGCGGGGTGGTTAACCCAGCAGGCTAGCTGAGAGGTGTGTGTGTGTGGTCAGGTCAGTAGAGTGTGTGTGTGTGTGTGTGTGTGAGTGTGTGTGACGCTACTCCACCTGGTGTCTCCCAGGACCTTAAACACTCGGCTCTCATCAGTGATGTCCTGAGTCACCTGTAGGGGCACGACACACTTGTGTTACACAGGAGCGGTTACAACTATGGCTATTACAACTGTAGCTGTTAGCAGTAGCTGTTATCTGTAAGATGAAGCTGTTAGCTGTTAGCAGTAGCTGTTAAGCTGTCACATAGAACTGTCTCTGTTATAACTGATACCTGTTTCTGATATAACTGTAGCTGCTATAACTAGTAACTGTAGCCTGCCGGTTAAAACTGTATTTTTTACTGTAGCTGTTATAACTAATAACATTATTTGTAACTGAGGCATTTGTCATTGATAGCTGTGTCTGTTATAACTGTAGCTGCTATAGCTGACAACTGTACCTGCTATAACAGTAACTGTTTCAACCAATAGTTGTAGCGGTCATAACTGTGCCTGTTGTAACTGATATGTGTTGTAGAGTGTTATTGGACAATCACCTCGTCTCCAACTAGGCTCCTCCCCCTCAGTCCATGTCTCCAGAACACCAGAACACTGTCCTGCAAACACACTGGAGACAGAAAAACAGTCAATCAGTCAGACAATCAGTCAGTCAGCCAGCCAACTACAGACTTGCTGTCTTACCTAAAGTCTGGATAGGGAAGTCAAAGGTCATGGAGGTCATTCCTGGGTTGGGCATGCCCTCTAGGGTCACCATCTCCACTGAGTCTGCTCAGAGACAACCAAGAAGAACGGTCTTGTTCTGTATTTGTGTACACATCCTTGACAGTCTCAATACAGCTGTGTGTGTGATGCGTGTGTGTGTGTGTATGTGTCGACCTCACCCTTCAGGACGATGAGGATGGAGTCCCTGTCCCTCTGGGTCACCTGCACCACCTGTAGCGGCGGCCATGTTTGGGGCGGGGTTAGCGGAGGAGAGTCATCCAGAGGGATGATGTGAAAGTGGATGTGTCCAGGGGTGTGGCCGCGGTCGGGCGACTGGAGCCTGCTCACACCCACGCACAGCTGTGGCAGCTCCTCCTTCTCTCTGACCAGCAGCTCAAACACAGGAGGAGACTCTGGCAAGGTGATTGGTATGTGCTGGGGGGTGAGGGGGGGAGGGCGGGGGAGAGGGGGGGGTGGACAGATGTTGATCAATACATTTGATTCTATCTATCCATCTACCCATCCAGCCACTCACCAACCCAATCCATCGGACTTACTTTCAGCTGCATGAACTTCTGCAGGGGTTCGTACCAGAGCAGGAGAACCAGGCCTGTCGGAACCAGCGCACACAGGAACACGCTGTCTGTGTAGGGGCTACGCACTGGGGAGGAGGAGGAGGACGAGGAGGAGGAGGAGGAGGAGAAGGGGCGCAGGGAGGGGGGAGGAGGGGAAGAGAGGTTATCAGACAAGATGGTGGAGGGATGAGAAATGCACATCAGCTACGCAAAGAAAACACCACCTGTTCTGTGTGACCTAAACATTTCATCTTTCCTCACCTACAGCACAGCGCCGACAACCCTTTGTGTCTGGAACCTTCCCTGATATGGAGAACTTCCTGGAGAGAGAGAAGGGGAGGGGGGAGCAAGAGAGAGGGGTAGAGAGAGAGGGAGGCGTGTGATAAAGAGAGGGAGAAAAAGAGGGGAAGAATATAGTGAGAGAAACCCCAACTTATACAGTAACTGCTGGTCAGTCTGCTTGTCTCGATTTGTAGTGCACTCTGGGCCCACCTACCTGGAGTTGATCCTCTCTGATAGGCGGTGAGCGTTGATTGACAGCTGCCCCTGCCTCTTGTGTCTGCGCTGGTCGAAGAGGGAGGTGAGCCGCTGGGAGCAAAGCTGAGAAGACTTACCTGAAAGAGAAGTTCTTGTATCACGTTCGAGTTCATTGTCATTTGTCACGTGCAATACGTCATTGACATGTGCAGTCGAGTGCTTCGTATTTTCCAGACAAGTAGACTAGAGAATACAGCGAAGCAATCGAACATGTAATCTGTTACTACCTGAGACGGACATGAGGACGTTGTTCATCACATACAGCCACGTACACCTCTGTGCCACCAACTGGAGATGGAGGAGGGGGTGAAGGAGGAGGAGGAAAGGGAGGGGGAGGAACGGAAGGGGGAACAGATCAAGGAGGGATGGAAAAAGGCAGGAATGGAGAAGGAGGAGGAGGGGAGGTTGGAGGAGAATCAGTGAGTCATACTGCAGACGTTGTGAATATGACGATTAAATCCAAATTATTTTTTTATAGCTTTCTATCCAAGCCATGGAGTAATACAGAGAGCTTGAACAGATCAGCCCTTAGCTGGATGGTACCTTCTCCATGCTGTCCTCATGGAGCTCGTTGAGGTTCAAGGTGTAGATGCCCTGCTCCGTGCCCAGGATCAGATGCTGGTCTGGGGGTGGGGAAGGATCACATGGTCTGGCTGAACATCCATGACCTTGAACTTTGACCCAGTCTCATCCTGAACTCCCAGCCTGGTAATAGACATCTAACTTGATCCCAGCCTGACTCCCCCCCCCCCCCCACCACCTGACCCCTGACCTGAGCCTGACACTCTTGATCCTACCTTTGGTCTTGGGCAGAACCCATGTGGCCGCGCAGTGGACAGTCAGTGGACATCCGTTGAATACTTTGGAGAAACACGCTCCCATCTGGAGAGGCAAAGAGTTTACAACTCATCGCTCACAAGCTGAGGGGAGGTAATACGCTAAATGTTCTGGCGTATAGACCGACTGGTTCTGACCGACTGGTTCTGGTGTTTGAGGTATATAACCTGACTGACTGTTTCTGTCTAAAGGGATCTGGTGTTGAGGTGTGCAGACTAACTGGTTCTGACTGACTGACTGGTGCTGGTGTTACGGTGAGACATGTACTCACATGGACTTTTGGTGTCGGTGGAAGTCCATGACAAACCTCCCCCTGAAAAAAACCATCAAATCAAGTGTCCACCTCTTTCTGAGAACGGTCTGGTTGTGAAAGAGAGAGACAGAGAGAGAGAGAGAGAGAGGAGAGTGTGTGAATGTGTCTGACCGGGTCCTCAGTGCTCCTCCTCAGGGTCCACGCTGGGGGTAAGTGGGGGCGGGGCCGCTCCTCTGCCCTCTGACCCTGTGCCTCACTGTTGCCCTCTGCAGGAACATACATGGTGAAAGGGGCAAACGGCGTGTGTGCATGTGAGACACTGTACATGCATGTGTGTGTTTGGGAGTGTGTGTGTGTGTGTGTATACCTTCTGGGGAGTCAGACAGGGTGAGCTCAGAGAAGAAGGAGTCGTCAGTTAAGAGGGAGGAGCTGAAGAGTAGCGAGTCTGATGACAAGGCTTCTGATTGGTCGGTTGATGTACTGGTAGGAGTGAAGGGGGTGGGGCCAGTGGAGGGGGAGGGGTCTGTGTATCCTTGGTAAATGGGATAAATGGGGACGGTCGACAGCAAGGGGGCGGGGCTTCGCTTCACTGTGCCACCCCAGTCCTCCTCTGGGGAGTCCTACACATACACGTACATACCATGCACACACAAACAGATGGAGTGTCTTTTGTGTACTTCACTGTAGTCAGAGCAAGGCTGAGTGTGTCTGTAGTTCTCTCCTACCCCACCGGAGGGCGGTCTCTTCATGGTCAGACTCCTGCAAAACCACACAAACTAAGTTAATATCTGCTTCAGCTCCATTATTTATGTGTACAAGGACACAGACAATCACCACACACACACACACACATCCCTAAGATATGCCACACACATACACCATTCAACTCATGTATTCAGCTGAAGTTACTGTGTTCTGGAAAGGCTCACCTGTCCTGAAGGGCCTCTTCCACACTCTCTAGTAGACCCCTTGGGAGTGACACAGAGAAAGAGAAACACAGAGGGGGAGGCGAGAAGGAAGGAGAGAGGGAGTGAAGAACAAAGAGAGAAAGAGGGAGAAACAGAGAGAGAACAAAGGAAAAGGATGGAGAAGGTGAAAGAAAGGCATAGGGAGAGACAGAGGGAGAGATTTTGATTCCGGAAAGCCTTTCTTGGGCTTCAAAAACAACAAGTTACAACCCCATACCACTCCAGCATATTCAACGGGAGGACTGCAAACACAAATGTGACCTTTGGAGAGTAGGAGAGAAGTTAAAAGAGAGAGCCAGAGGTGGCAAGGAAAGACAGAGCGAGGTGGAGAGAGAGAGACGGAGGGAATGGAGAGGAGACGGATAGAGAAAGAGGAAGAGAGGGAAAGAGCGAAGAAGCGAGACAGAAAGGAGGGCAAGAAGGAGAGAGAGGAGGAGAAGAAGTGACTTACAGAGAGGCGCTCTCCTCTTCAACCATACACCAGTCCTCATAGCTGCCCTAGAGGGGAGGGGGGAGGGAAGGAAGGGCAGGGGGAACATTAGCTGATAAGTGAGTGGGGAGAGGGAGAGGGGGAGAGGAAAGAGATAGAGGGAGAGGAGGAGTGGGAGAGAGGAACGGGGAGGGAAGAAAAGTCGAGGGCTAGGGGGGGAGGGGCCTAGCAGGGTTGTGACCTACCAGATCTGACTCTGTCTCCTTCCTCAGAGGGCAGGGGAACAGCACCTGATCAACTGACACACACACACACACAAAACAACTGTCAGACAACTATGGACCTTGTGTGTCTGAGTGTCTTTAATGTGTGGGTTCTGCTTGTGTTTTTGTGTATGTGTGTTTAATTCATGGATCCTGTTTGTGTGTTTGTGTGTTTGTGTGTGTAACGTGTGGGTCCTGTTTGTGTGTGTGTTTGTGTGTTAAGTGTGTGTGTGTAGTCTGTGTGTGGGAGGGATATCACTCACACTTCTCCTCTGACTGTGTCCTCTGGGGAGGATGGTGTCTCGCCAATGACTGGATCTTATCAGGGAACGCGCTGCAGGTCTGCACGCACACACACATGTACATGTTCATACACACACACGCACCACGTGCACATAAACACGTCCCACGCACGCACGCACGCACGCACACACACAAACGCACGATGAAAATGGAAGCCGTTGAGAGGACAGAGGAGGTACCTCCAGGTCAGACTCGTCCATGGTGTGTGAGGTCAGAAGGTCCACGTTCCCTGCATGGTCCAGCAGCTCGATGGCCACGTTCCTGGTGAGCAGCTGGGTGACCAACACGTGCTGAGAGAGGGAAGAGGGAGGTCAGGGTTCAGGGAGGTCAGAAGTCATGGGGGCAGGCGTGTCAAAGGTCAGAGGGTGGGAACAGGTGGGTCAAAGGTCAGAGTGCGGGAGGAGCGATAAAAACATCCTTAAACACACTGTCAGAGATATTAAAGGATGTAAAACCGAATACTCATTTAGCAGACATATTTATCCTAAGCGGGATTTAGGAGCGAGGTGAGGGTGAGGGAGGGAGGACTGGAGTCAGGGGAAGGTAAGGGAGGGTGGGGAGGGAGGTGAGGGATGAAGGTTAGGAGAGAGGGGGTCAGGTGAGTGGGGTGAGGGAGGTGAGAGGGGGGAGGTCAAGGTTAGAAGGGAGGAGAGTCCTCACCTGCAGCATCTTCTCTGCTGTGGGTCTCTTGCGAGGGTTCTTGGTCAGACACTGTTTCACAAAACTGTGCATGGCAGCTGACCTGGAGAGGTGGGCGGGGGGGGGGGGGGGGTTACAATGGATGCTAATGGGAGAGGGGAAGTCACAAGCCTTATACACAATCCTACACAATCCTAGTACACTCGTCACATGACAGGAAGTTGTTTACTGTACCACTTGGTCTTGTCCTTGAGCTTGGGTGGCTGGAAGTTGCTCTTCGACATCAACATCAATGCCCTATAAGAGAGAGTAGAGTTTAGTACAGCACAGCACAGCATAGTGTCACCTCGTTTTGTGTTAGTAGGTTCACTTAACATAGCGGGGTTTGGTTTTGTAAAGCATTGTCTTGCATAGATTAGCATAGCATAGCATACACTTGCATGGCATAGTAGATCAGAGCAATGCATTGCATGGTTTAGCATAGCATAGCATACAATGGCATTGATTGGTTTAGTGTAGCATAGCTAACCTCATGGGGTGCAGGTCGAACATGGGTGGCTGCAGCTCAGCCAGCTCGATGGCCGTAATGCCCAGCGCCCAGACGTCGCACAGCTGGTCGTACCCGCCCTTCTTCTCCACCGCTGCTACCTCGGGCGCCATCCTGCGAGGTCAGGACAAGGCTTCAGTTCCCACGGCTAACACATGACTGACACTGTATTTACAAAGGAGGGGGGGGGGCGGTTTGGAACCTCACCAGTAGGGGGTGCCGATGAAGGATTTCCTTTTGGCCACTGAGGCGTTGATCTCAGCCGCTACGCCAAAAGCCGGCTGGGGGGGGGAGAAGAGAAGAAGAAGAAGAGAAGATAGGGGGAAGGAAAGGAGGAGGAAAAAGGAAGGGGAGAATGCGGTTTAGGGAGATAAGCGTTAGGGAGTGGGGGCTATGAGTAGTGCGGAGGTGCTCAGATTGAGATAGCTTGAGATACTGAGATGGTCAGTGTTGACAGTGTTGGTGGAGAGGAACGAGCAGGAGAGAGGGGGGTTGGTGGTGGTGCTGTGACTTACCCAGTTTGACGTCTCCTCTCTCTGTCAGTAAGATGTTGGCTCCCTGAGAGAAATGCACGCTGACACAATGAGCTCAAAGTACAGCACCCACACACAGACACATTCTGTTCACAGCACACACACACTCTGACACGAAGAGTTCACAGTACACACACACACACACACACACTCATACAATGATCTCACAGGACATGGTAGATCCACCCAAAATTAGGAACGCACTCACACTAAATACACATGTTACACACACAAACACAAACGACATACATATTCATACACACACGCTACCAGTCAAAGGTGTGGAAACACCCCTCACACCCCTCTACCATTCAAATTGATGGGACAATGTGTTCAAACTTTTAACTGATAGTGTACACACATGATACACACTACAATCACATACATACCTGCCCCCACCCTACACAGACACACAAAGTTCATTCAAATCCAGTCTTACCTTTATATCTCTGTGCATTTTACCAGCTTGGTGCAGGTGATGCAGTCCCTGCCAGCAAACACAGTTAAACAGGGCACAGTTAAACCGGACACAGTTAAACAGAATACAGTTATACTCGATAAGACAACCTTTTGCTCATTCAGCAGATGCTTTTATTCAATACAGCTTATAAATAGTGTGCAATGAAATTACAGTTTGAAAAATTCAGAAGTGTACAGTTCTAACAGAGTTTTGTAGGGCAGAGTCTGGGGACAGCCTGTATTTTGGTTGGTATGTTGTTACCTCACAGTGCCAAGCAACCACATCATACCAGGCACGATGAACAATAATCACATCTCAACTGAAATGGTAGGCAGGCAGGCAGGCAGGCAGGCAGGCAGGCAGGCAGGCAGGCAGGCAGGCAGGCAGGCAGGCAGGCAGGCAGGCTGGTAGACAGGTCTCACCTGTAGCGTCTCTCTGCAGACATATGCTATCTGTCTCTCCTTCAGAGGGCCCGTCACTACAGATACAAGACAACAATGTCAGATGATGGGAAGAGGAGACCCTCCAGTTAAAGGAGGAGGTGGAAGAGGTGAGCTGGGCGAGGCAAAGGAAGAGGAGGAGGACTGAAGGTGGAGGAGATGAAGTTAGAAAAGCTAAAGGAGGAGATGTAGACCATAGAACCATAGAACATAGAGCGGTTTACCTCTGTAGAGATCCTGCAAGGATCCTCCTCCACAGAACTCCATACAGATCCACAACTTGCTATTCCTGACAGACAACCCATAACGACCAGTCAGTAACATCTGTGTGTGTGTGTGTGTGTGTGGAGGGGAATGTGTGTGTAGTATGTGGGTGCAAGTGTGTTGCGAGTGGGTGTATGTGCGCATGTGTGTGGGACGTTAGAGTGTGTGGCGAGCGCGTATGTAGCTCACCTGTTGTAGCTGCCGTAGTACGCCACTATGTTTCTGTGCGAGCATTCCCTCATCATGGTTATCTCCTGCTGGATACATGCGATGTCATCGCCTGGGGACAGCAGAGCAAAAGTGATGTCATCGAAAGTGGACGGCAGGAAGAGAGAACCCCTATACCCCGTGCAGTGGAGGTTCTTTGTCACTCCCCACAACAATGGAAATAATAATGTCAATCTGTCATGAGCTATAATGACCCCTGTTAGGGGTTGCGTTTCACGGGGGGGTCAGGGGAGTTTGGATTGGCAGGGACAGGTGTCTGGAGGGACAAGGAGAGGTGTCTGGGGAACTGTGAGAGCTGTCTAGAGGAACCAGGAGGGTTGTCTGGAGGGACATGGACTGATGTCTCGAGGGACACTGAGGGGTGTCTGGAGGGACATGGAGGGGTGTCTGGAGGGACATGGAGGGGTGTCTGGAGGGACATGGAGGGGTGTCTGGAGGGACACTGAGGGGTGTCTGGAGGGAAAGGAATGGGTGTCTGGAGGGACACTGAGGGGTGTCTGGAAGGACACAGGGGTGTTTGGAGGGAAAGTGATGGGTGTCTGGAGGGATTTCTGGAGGGATAGGGAGAGGCAGTGCTGTTCAGAGGGGTAGCAGAATAGCTGGAACTGTAAGGAGGATGAGGAGCACTCACCAGGGTCCAGTTTGACCACCTTGATGGCAGAAATCTCAGAAGTCTGGAGGTTCCGAGCCTGGTGGAGGAGGAGGGTCAGAATAACAAACAACGTGTACATCAAGAAGCTGCTTTTAAAGAGACCTATGGGGAATTTAAACCTGTGACCTCTTGAGTCCGACCTCTGCTATCACCAGCTCTAGACAAAGCTGCACCGCAATTATACAGCGAATAATCACCATTGTAATAATCGTGCTAATAATACTGGTACTGGTATGGTAATCACCATAACCATTTTCAGGTGTGGAGGACGTGTCATAATTGAACGGGAACTGCGGAAAATGAACAGGAAACATGAATGCAGAAGTAAACCCGTCTCTATGATGACCAGGGGAGCAATCTCACTTCCTGTAGGTGCGGGACAGGGATGTCTATTGTCATCGCAGATCCCCATGGAGCCCACAAGCGATCAGGGTCTGGGGCTGTCTCAGGTCTACATATTAGATCGATTGGAGTTCAAACAACTGCTGGAAATAAATGATGGGATGGGATGAGGGTGCAAAAATATGAAAAATGTGGGGATCATAAATAATCTGATACACATGGCACTTTCAAAAAGAACCACGATGTACTGGTACCCGCTTCCTGTTTCCTGTGTGTCGAGTGAGAGACTTCCTGCGGGCAGAAATCCTCCCTGTAGACCTACGTAGACCCCAGCACAGCCCCTTTAGGCCTGGTTGTTATGGTTACAGTACAGTAGACACAGGTTTGCACGGTTACAGTGTGCTGTTGTCTGTGTATAAAGACATCATCCAACCCAGTTATGAAATCAACCGTTTCAAACTTCCTCCTTCACTTTCTCAATCCTCTGGTTTACTGTCATTAACCGTTTACACATCTCTACGCTCTCCCCCAGACACCTGCATAAGCAGCCTGCCAACCGCGAACATGACAACAGCTCATTAAAATGATTAGTACGTGAATGCAAAATAATGAATGCAGTATTAAATAGCCACGTTGTGGTATCATATGATGTAATAAACATGCACAGGAACAGGAAGTTAGCTTCCGCCGATGCTGTTCCCAGGGCTTGTTGACATCAGTCAGGCAGCATCATCATAACTCTCTGGAACTGATTCAACCATACTGCCTAATAATAATAATGCTAATAATATGACCCGACTGCACCACAAACTGGCTTTCAGTTGCAAAGTTTACCTCACAATTTGCTATGTGGCATCTCTCTACAGGTAAATCACAGACTGGGATCCACAACTATCCTTGAGTGTGGTCACAAACACTGTTAGAACTCCGCTGTACTTTCTGCATGCTCTCTGTGTGCTTCGATTTGGATAAAAGCGTCAGGTTAATGAATATAACATAAGGTGTAAATCGATGCACTAATGAACCAAGTTAACTGACAAACTAACTCCAAATACAGCTGCAACAATTTTAAGCAATTTTGGACCGTGATGGCACGAAACACGCCGCAACAACAGGTGTCTCTCCTGCGCGGAGAAAAACGGTTCAGTAGCTTCCTCAGTGCAGGGCCACCTTTGAGACCGAAAATGGAACTTGAACCGTTGTAGGAACGTGTTCGTGTGTGCAAGTAAGAACGACGTTATGGAAATACCTTAAAGACGTCCCCGTATGTGCCGCTCCCGATTCGGTGTATTAGCTCGTAGTCATCCAACGGGTTTGTATAGGAAACACCGATCGCATCCATTGCTGCGACAAGAGCAGACGCGCTGGTTGTTCAGTCGCCGACTCCTTTGTGAATATCAGTCACTTCCTCCACTATGTCCACTACACTTTAGTGCAACATCACAGGCTGTGCAGTGTGCAGGGGAGCCACAACACTACAGCTGACGGTAGGGTAGTGATGCTGTCTGAAGTGCTTCAATTGCACGAAATGCCTGAATTGCATATTGAGATCAAACACACCAAGTTAATTAAAGCGCCGAAGTGAATTCTCTCTCTCTCTCTCTCTCTCTCTCTCTCTCGCACATCAAACAAACATACATTCTATCTCTGTATTTTGTCTGTATTTTGTCTGTTCACACACTAGCCCCCCCCCCCCCCCCC
>BROE01000017.1:1792025-1804142 GCA_036571765.1 Plecoglossus altivelis | reverse complement strand
TATGACTCAATTCAACGTGGGTGGTAACCCTCATCCCTTGGAAAAGAATTGTTTTGTGAGCTTTTCTGTCGAAGGGTGAATTAGAGGAGAAGGACATGCTGTGGTGTTATTCAGGATTGGGTGGTTGGTTGTATGTCTATATATGGCTACTTAGCTTACTTGTCGTGACGGTCCCACGTGCTGCGGTGTGTCTATGTGTGTTGGTTTCGTTTAACACTGTGTTGTTTTTGCGATTATGCCAGCGCTGTAGCTAGTGTTTTGAGGGACGGGGGGGGGTGGGGGGACGGTTGGAGTGTGGGCACGCCTCGTGGTAAGGAGGAAGAATGGCCGGGGTGGGATGCTGAGGATGCGCCCGGAGGTCCAGGTGGGGGGGGGGGCAGGGTGGCTGAGTGAGGCCTGGATGTGGAGGTTAAGGCTGCATGAGGAAACTAGCTGGCTCATTGTTGGTCACCACAAGATGGCTGTCAGGAAACATGATGACGTAGCATGTTTGCCAGTGTGCTCGTGTGGGGACAAGTTGGTTGCAACTATGTGCCTTGTAAGGTTTTGCCGAATGAACGGAATTAAAGTAAAATGTATTTGTAGAATATGGTCTTAAGTGCATGTGGTCTTTTTCAAATGGAAGGTGCCAAAGATTATTACCAGCCTAGATAGATTTTGTTTCATTTTTTAAGGATTTAGCTCTCAGAGCAATCAAGTCATATCGTTCTTTTCCCTCTTCACCTACCCTCTACCTCCCCTGTGTGTATTTGTCTGTCTGTCTGTCTGTCTGTCTGTCTGTCTGTCTGTGTGTGTGTGTGTGTGTGTGTGTGTGTGTGTGTGTGTGTGTGTGTGTCCATATCCATGACTTTAGCCCTAGAGCTGGTCTACTGGCGTGACCCCAAGAAGTCGGCGGTGGCGTTTGGCCTATCCCTGGTGGTGCTGGTCTCCTTGGCGACGTTCAGCGTGATCAGCGTGGTGTCTTATCTGCTCCTGGCCTTCCTCTGCGTCTCCATCACCTTCCGCATCTACAAGTCTGTCATCCAGGCTGTGCAGAAGTCCGAAGAGGGCCACCCCTTCAAGTGCGTGGAGCTTTTTTTTTTAAAGGGCCAGTCCATTCAACATCAATGTATTAGCTTCGTTTATAGTGCCAGTGCAGTGAGGTACATTTGAACTGTATTTTCAACTGATTTCCCCCTTTAACTTTCAACGCTGTGCGCGGCAGGGCTCTGATGGAGCGTGACATCAGCATCCCCGCGGAGACCTTCCGGAAGGGCGTGGACGTGTCGCTGACCTACGTGAACCGCTTCACCAGACAGGCACGCCGCCTCCTTCTGGTGGAGGACCTGGTGGATTCACTCAAGGTCTGCAATGCACACACCGCATTAAATCACTCGCGTATTCGGAGAGTTTTTGTACACAGTACGTGTCTCGTAAAATGGTGCAATGAGATCTTACACTTTAATGTATCGAAATGGACCAATCTGTAATATTAGATACTTACCCAACCGTAACATCATTACGTTCTTCAAACTTTTTTTGTGTGTTTTTCATAGTGACTAGTTTGTTCAGAAGTTCCTCGGTATAATATAGAGTCTAGATTGTAATGGGACATTTTCTAGATTCTAGACAGACTAGACATCCTCTTCTATTGTATAAAATGTCCCATTTTCTATCAAATAGCTGCTTTTATTGTTACCTTGAGATGTTCTGCTGTCAAAACACTTGAATTGTGTCTGTAATAATCCCACGTACAAACTGTCGGTCGTTATGTGAATATTGCAATTACTCCTTCTTACCTGCATTTTGTACTATCCTCCACTTTTTGGAGTGCAATTTTTTTTACATTAATATTAATTTTTTTTTAAGAATCTGTGATTTTGAACGTGTATATTTAACCGTGATGTTTTTCACATGAGCCATTTCAGGGTTCCTACCGTACCCTCACACTTTGTGAAACAAATAAAACCAAACCAAGTCACTGCACACACACACGCACCACTTCTCACACATGCACATCATCGTGTGTGTGTGTGTGTGTGTGTTCCAGTTGGCAGGTGTGATGTGGCTGATGACCTACGTGGGAGCTGTCTTCAACGGCATCACCATCCTCATCTTGGGTAAGACCCGGCGGCGCCTAGCAACACAGCCTCCCTTGGTGCCCCTTAGCAACACCTCGCCGGCCCCTAGCAACACCAAGCCACCACCCCTCAGCAACATGTAGTATAAAATGTAATACATTAAGCTTTGGGTTTCATTCAGACTTACAAATAGTGTAAATAGGATGTACAGAACATCAAGAGACGGAGTATTTACTTAGTGCGTTGCCTAGCGGCACCTAGTGGTCTCCCTGTGGTTCCCTTTAACATGGTCTCTCATCATCCTTTTTTCTCTCTCTGTCCAGCTGACATCATTTTTTTCAGCACACCTCTGATATACGAGAAGAACAAGGTATGATTATACGCGTACGTCTAGCTGTGTGCATGTGTACGCACACTGTTAGCTAACCCCCCTGTGTCCTCTTACCAGACCCAGATTGATCGATACATTGATCTGATTCGCTCCCGGGTGGAGGAAACCATGGCCAAGTAAGTCTCCCTGCCCCCTTGTTTGTGATTGGTCAGGAGAGCTGTCTCGTGCTTTTGATTGGTCAGGAGGCGCGCATCTCCCCAGTGGTTGGTTAGGAGAATTGTGACTTGATTGGTAATTGATTCGATCTTTCTTTTTTTGTATTTTAGTATTGTCTGGTCAATAACATTCTCCGCCTTCCTGTTTCTCATCTCCTCTAGGCTTCAAGACAAGCTCCCAGGGGCCATAAAGCGCACTAAAACAGAGTGATTCCTCATCTGTCCCTCCCCCCCACCCCCCAATCCTCTCCTCTTGGCCTCCTCTCCTCCACCCCCCTCCTTCCTCCCCAGGCTTGTGAAACCGCAGAATATTATACTAGTGATCAGCCCATCCACCACTGGAACCCTATCAACCACCAGAACCAGTTTAACTCTGTCTGTAACTAGCCAGTATAGTATAGAGTGCAGCTCACCCACCGTTTATAGCAGCACAGCACTACTGTCTCCCTGATTACCTGTCTGCCTACCTGTCTTTCTCGTCCATCCGCCCGCCTGCCTGCCTGTCTGTCTGCCAGCTGCTACTTGGATGGTGTGTATGCACTGAGTGTGTGAATACTACTGCAGACGTGGGCCCTGTTCCTCTCCTCTGATCTGATCTAATGTGACTGGGGCGGGTGTTAGCCTGTGCTACCACACATCGGCTCCCTGTCCTGTCATCACACTTACCTGGAAGAGGGATGGATGGAGAGAGAGAGAGAGATGGAGGGAAGGATGGATGGGTGCAGTTGTAGAGGATATGAACTGGGCCCTGTGTGCGCGTGTCTGTTAACATTTCAAGTGACCGGGCCACCGGGCCTGCGAGGTTCCGCTACTGTCGCGCCTCTCAAAGCAAATGTTTGTACTCATCTGTTTAGTGTCTGTGTGTGTGTGTGTGTGGAGGAAAAACAAACAAACAAACAAAAAAATGACAACCAATCTGTTGTAGTAGTTTAGTTGTAGTTTGTAAAAAACAAAACAAAAAAAAACATTTGTCATGGAACTACTGATCATTTTTAATTTATATGTACGAGAGAAGGAGTCTTGTGGTTGTTCTGTTGATTTGAAGTGGAGCTTCTGTGCACTGAGGGTTTGGAAAACAGCTCATCAACTTGAAATAAAAGAAGGAAAACATGGGAACTGTCTCTCCCCCCTCTCTCTCTCGCCTCTCCCCCCTCTCTCTCGCCTCCCCCCCTCTCACCTCTCTTCCCTCTCCTCTATACCTGCTCTCTTCCCTTCCTCTACTTTTGTCTCCCTCCATCCTCTCTGCCTCTTTCTTTCCTACCTTCTTTCTCCCTACCTACCATCAGTCTCCTCTCCTCCTCTCTCCCACCTGCGCTACGCTCTTGGCACAGCGTAAAATCACGGGTCAAAAGGACTTCGTGTGGACCGCGTCGGCGTTAAGCCCGAGAACGGTCTGTACCTGGGAACGATCGTTAACCTGACAGGGTGCAGAGTAACCACTTCGCAGCTCTCGGACACGCGGCAACAATATCCCAACTGCTGTGTCACGGGCCGTGATGTAGCGTCAATGTTGTGTTTAGCGCGAACAATTTGGGACATTCAACTGTGGAAGAGCTCACAGCACCTTCACACGCACACACAAATGGGCATTGAGATGAATAAAGGTTCCTTTAGCTGTACACGCGTATTTGCGACAACGTGATCTACCTGAAACGGCACTGGCTTTTGCTTTCGCTCTGTGAAATGTAAACACCAGGGTCCCAAACTGTGATTAACATAGTCTTAAAGAGATGGTAAGTTCTACGATGTGAGCCACAAATGATGCAGACAAGGCTGGCAGTCGGAGACGGTGTAATGACCAGTCACCCTAAACTCTGTTCCTGTCTCCCACAGACCCACGGTCAAAGATTCCGATTTTTGCTTTATGGACCTTTCTTGAAAAGGGAGTACATATCTGGTGGGTTAGCATTTCAGTCGTGATATGTGCTCACTGCATAGCTGGATTAGCTTTAGCCCCCCTCATACACACATGCAAACACACATACAAGAAAGCATGCACATATGCAGCTGGGTTCACTTCAGGGAGTCAAAATGGGGGACATTTCAGCATTAGATACACAAACACGCACAGGCGTGCGCCAACGATTCAGAAGTGAAACACAACCAGATAGACATGCATACGCACGCAAACGTTCACACACTGAATGAAATCCACCACGCACACGTATGGGGTGGATGGTGAGAGGAGCTGAAAGAAGTTCATCATGGACTGGGTCAGACGTGAACGTTTAATCCATGACTCAGCAGAATCTCAGAAGCAGGAAATGGATAACCAGGCTGAGACTGATTAGCAGAACAAACAGAGGTAGGCTACACGAGACCCCAGTTTAATCCCCAGTCCACACCCATGGCTCCTCTCTGACAGTGTATAGCTGTCATATTTCCCGACAGCCATGGCCTGTTTCCTGTCCATCAACTCAGTTAGTTCCCGTTGGTCATTCCTATTTCCTGTCTGTTGATTTCCTATAGGGGGTGCAGGGAGGGGCTAAAGGCTATAGGGGAGATACGGATGAGAGAACGGAAAAAGAGGACCCACACCAGATTAATTGTTTATCCATTTGTCCAATAACAACTTCAGGTAACACCTGATCACAGCCTTACTGTCTGGTTACAGCCTGGTTGCTGCTGGATAACCTGTTCGTGACCTTACTGCCTGATTACAGCCTGGTTACTGCCTGACAGCCTGGAAACAGCCTAGTGACTGACTTATTGCCTGCTCAGTCTGTTCACAGCCTTTACGTCTGTACAATGTTGTGAGAACAGAGCCTAATGCCTGGTCATGTCTTACTACCTGGTTACCGCCTGTTTCGAATCCTAGGTTGCCACTGACACATACACGCACGTTATCAGACATGAACTCTCTCACGCCTAGGTCTCCATGGTGTGACATGGTCCATGTCCTATTGGACCAAGACGGAGGCGACTTAAGTTTGTGGACTGCATACTAAGCAGTCCAGTGCCAGCGCTACATGACCATAAAGCTTGTCTGGGACCGGACCGAACTAGGACTCGGTACCGAGATTAGCATGTCAATGAGGTCTCCTCTGAGCCTCTCCTGTTCCCGCACAGTCGGTAAATACTCCACAGGATTTAACACCGCGAAGGTGCTAATGACCACCAACCCTGACACGTGAGCTGAAGTTGTAGAGCGAGCTCGGTTTTGCACATGCATTTGTATTTGGGCATCTATATGTTTGTTCGCGTGTACAATATCTTGCTAAACATGCCAGGATCGTCGTCATTATACCACTACAGATGAAACTTATGGCTATGAATCAAACTCGAGGACGACCAATTCACAGAGGGCTCCACCACCACGACAGTCACCCAACCACCTCAGCTGCAAACGCACACATGACCACTCGCTCTCAGCGGGTCCGCGGTGTCGGAGGCCGGGGTCTGTCCCATACATGACCCAGTACGATTTACGCTTGACAACCATTAACGGCTCCATGAATGATTGCACGGTCAGATTGGTTTTATCTCCATGTCGTAACACCGTGACACTAAAATAACTTGTCAGACTCCGAGAGGAAAAACTATTCAGGTGGAACATTAACTTCAAAGCTGACAACAAGATTTGGAGTCGATGCGCTCCGTGTCTCCAAGCTGTACACGCACTCAGCCATACACAGACCGCCACCACGTCTCCAGAACCTCTCAAGACTTAGGACAACTTCTACTACAAATTGGTGTAACGGCGTCCAGTGCCTTTCGCCGGTATGGGGTTCGCGGACCTCCTGAATGACGTTGGTGGGTTCGGACGGTTCCAGTGGCTCCATGTCACGCTGATTTCGATTCCCGGTCTGCTGATGGCTAGCCAGAACCTCCTCAACAACTTCACGGCGGGAATGCCGGGGCATCATTGTACCATCCCGAATAGAACATCTATCGCGAACGCTCACAACATCTCCCTCGAGGACGTGGATGAGCATCAACTGCTGCGCGTCTTCATTCCGACCGACGCTGGTGGGAACAGACTGGATAAGTGCACGCGGTATGTGGAGGCGCAGTGGCATCTCCTCGAGGGCAATGCGAGCACATCGGTACCGTTCCCTAATGGGACGCAGCCCGAGACGGAGTTGTGTCTGGACGGGTGGACGTACGACCGGACGGAGTTCCTCTCCACCATCGTGACAGAGGTGAGCAATTGGGGCTGCGCGCACTACGGAAAGGGTACATGTGTTTGCGCGTGGCGCATTTTGGCATGGATACGTTGATAATGTGCAGACGGCGATGACGCTTTCATGAAATTAAGGGTTTAGTAGTGTAAGGTGATGGAGAAGATACTGAGGATGATGATGTGCGTATTTGTGTGCGTTTGTGTTTGTCCGTCCGCGTGCATACATTTGCTTGCATGAGCATGTGAAGGTGCACGCTGTGTGTTCGCCCATGTGTCTGTGGTGTCTGTGCAAATGCGTGTCAGTGAGTATGGTGTGTGCATGTGTGTGAGTGTGTGTCACGTGTGTGTACGAGTACATGGTGCGTGTGTGTAGGCATGTATTTACGGTGTTCCTTTTGCTCCACAGTGGGACTTGGTGTGTACATTACGTCCTCTGAAGCAGATGAGTCAGACCATCTACATGGGTGGTGTCCTGACAGGAGCCATCATTTTTGGAGGGCTGTCAGACAAGTGAGTGACCTTTGACCTCTTACCCCTGACCTTGACCTCTCTCTTCCAACTGGTCACTCCCCACCTTTCACCCCCCACTCTCTTTACCCCTGACCTCTCACCTTGATCACCCCTCACCTTTCAACCTCTCTCAAGGTTCTGGTGGAGGTTCTGGTTCTGCAGTGTACTGGTGAGGATACTGGTCCGGGTCCTAGTCAGGGTTCTGATAAGTTTTCTATGGGGCTCTGCTAAGGGTACTTGTCAAGTTTCTGACCAAGTTTCAGATCAGGGTTCTGAGCCAGGAGTCTGGTTCTGGTCTGGGTTGTCATCAGTGTTCTTGTCAGGGTTTGGGGTCTGGATTCTGGACATGGTTAGGGTTCTACAGCGTTCTGGTCAGGGTCCTGGTCAGAATCCTGGTTCTGGCAAGGCTTCTGGTCTGGGTTCTGGTTCTGGGTTCTGGTTACAGTTCTACACAGTTCTGGTCAGGGTCCTGATCGGGGTCCTGGTTAGGGTTTTGGTTCTTGTCAAGATTCTACAGGGTTCTGGTCAGTGCTGGTGCTGGTGGACCGAGCAGCTGACAGGAGGATTAACATTCCTTTGAGAACACAGTTCTGTTTGTTGTTTCACTGTTTGATACTTTCACAGCTTCACTCTGGGAGACCCTTGTCAGCATGCAAACAAGCCAGCTAGCAAGCTGTGTATGGGTGTGTATTTCAAGCAAGAGTGTGTGAGGAGTGTGTGGGTGAGTGTGTGCGTGAGTGTGTGAGGAGTGTGTGGGTGTGTGTGTGAGGAGTGTGTGGCTGAGTGCAGGTGTGGACACGTGCTCTTCAAGCCCCCCGCTCCCAGTGTGACTCTGCTGTTTACGTACAAAGCTTTTTATTTTGTTGTGCAGGCCAAGGTCCACAAAGCAGACAGACTGGGACTTGCAGCCAGGTTCACACAGCAGAAAGACTTGAACTATTGAATTACTACACTAGAACGACAGCATATAATGCTACAGTGCTACCATAGCATCACCACAGTCTTCCACAGTGTTGAATTACTACATATAGAATTACCTCAGTAAAACCTACTACAGCACAGGAATATTACAGTAGTACTACTACAGCACTACAGAATAGGATTACTACAGTATAACAACGCTATAGAAGAAATGGATTACTATATAACAACGATGCAACTACAGCATACAAACACTTTGTATAATATTACATAACAGTAATGAAAAACTGAAGAAGTTAGGTAATGCAGTTCTTTTAGTGAGCAATCTCATGTAACGCTGTTTCTTCCCGTGGTGTATGGTAATGTGTCTATGTGCGTGCGTGACTGTGCGTGCACACCTGCGTGTGTGCGAGTGTGTGCGTGCGCGCGTTCCTGTGTGCATGTGTGTGCAGGTTCGGGCGGAAGGCTCTGCTCGTGTGGTCCTACTTCCAGCTGGCTGTGCTGGGGTCCTGCACGGCCCTGTCCCCCACCTACCTGGCCTTCTGCGTCTTCCGCTTCCTCACCGGCATGGCTGTGTCCGGGGTCATCCTCAACGCTGTCTCCCTCAGTGGGTCCACGCAAACACACACACACACACCCATACACACCCCCTCTCTCTCTACCCCTTTGTCTCGTGTAAACGCTCATAGGCCCGACCCTCGCCCCCTCACCCCTCTCTCTACTCCCCCCTCACCCCTCCTGTACTCCCCTCTGTGTGTGTGTGTGTGTGTGCAGAGGTGGAGTGGATCCCCACTAAGTCCCGGACGGTGGTGGGCACCCTGACGTCCTTCTTCTTCACGTTTGGTCAGATGGTGCTGGCAGGGATCGCCCACAGTCTCAGAGACTGGCGCCACCTGCAGGTGGCCGTCTGCGCACCATTCTTCCTGTTCTTCCTGTACAGCTGGTGAGCAGCGCACGCTCGCGCACACACAGACAGTGAATACACACCCACACATACAGACCGTGTATACAAACACTCATACAGACACACACATAACACACACACATACTTAAATAAACACATAAAAAAGCTCACAGATAAGCAGACACACATGACTAAGAACACATGCATTTATATACACAATCTGTCTCACGTACTCAGACCAAGTTATGATCTGATAATAATGTCTGACTATCTGTGTTTCTGTGCTGTCCTCCTATTTGCTGTTTTTTTCTGTGCTGTCCTGCTATTGGCTGACAGGTGGTTCTATGAATCAGCCCGTTGGCTGGTTCTGAACCAGAGGACTAAGGAAGCTGTGAGTCTGCTGCATCGTGTGGCTCGCACCAACGGCAAGCCAGAGATGGTCGACAAGATCACCGTAGCGGTGTGTGTGTGCATGTGTGTGTTTACTGAACGTGTAGCAAGCACTGTAGGTATCAATCATACTGAATGCGTGTTTGTGCATGTATGTGTGTAGGTGGTGGAGTCCCACATGCACAAAGAGATCCATTCCAGTAAGTCTGTGTACACGGCCTACAACCTGGTGAAGACGCAGGTCATGCGGAGGGTGTCCATCTGCCTCATGGTCGTCTGGTGAGGAACGATGACCCACTTCATGTTGCCTGGTGCCTGTTTACACCTGGTTTAGAAATGGCTTTTAGTGCTTGCACGCTTGTGGCCGTTTACATTTGGCAGACGATATCATCCGGAGTGAGTTTGAGTAAGTACAGACTGCCCCCTAGGCATGTAGGGGGAAGTGCATCGTGTAGGCTGTCTACATTTCCTCTATGTCGTCTATATGACAAACATCACTTTGTGGTCTGGGACGGCCAGGAATCGAACTGGCAACCTTCTGATTACTCCCTATCCGCTCTGCCATCTCCCAGCTTGCCCAATACACATTTTCCAAGTGTCAACAGGGTGTATGTGATCTATATCTCGTCGGTATGTGGTCTGTATTTACTCTACATGTTGTCTATACTCTACACATTGCCATCAATATCAATTTGTGGTCAGTGTATGTTCTGTATGAGGTCGGTATACTCTTTGGTATACTCTACATAAGCTTTACATTTGGTCTATAAGTGGACTGTATGAGGTATGTAGTATACGCTTTGTATACCTGTATGTGGTCTATGCGGTCTTTCTCTGATTTATATGTAGTTTGTAACTGGTCCCTCTCTGGTCTGTACATGGTCTGTAACTGGCCTCTCCCTGGTCTGTATGTAGTCTGTAATTGGTCTCTCTCTGGTCTGTATGTAGTCTGTAGCTGGTTTCTCTCCAGTTTGTATGTAGTCTGTAATTGGTCCCTCTATGGCTTACATGTTGTCTGTAACTGGTCTCTTTCTGGTCTGTATGAAGTCTGTAACTGATCTCGCTCTGGTCTGTATGTTGTCTATAACTGGTCTCTTTCTGGTCTGTATGAAGTCTGTAACTGATCTCGCTCTGGTCTGTATGTTGTCTATAACTGGTCTCTCTCTGGTCTGTATGTAGTCTGAAACTGGTCTCTCTGGTCTGTATGTAATCTGTAACTGGTCTCTCTCTGGTATGTATGTACTCTCTAACTGGGCTCTCTCTGGTCTGTATGTAGTCTGTACCTGGTCTTTCTCTAGTCTGTAACTGGTCTCTCTCTGGTCTGTATGTAATCTGTCATTGGTCCCTCTCTGGTCTCTCTAGGTTCTCCACCAGCTTTGCTTACTATGGCATTGCCATGGACCTTCAGAAGTTTGGCCTAAACATCTACCTCATGCAAATCATCTTTGGGTTTGTCGACTTCCCCGCCAAGTTGGTGGCACTGGGCATGCTCAGTTTCCTCGGCCGGAGGGTCACCCAGTCCACCTGCCTCATGGTGTCCGGGCTCGTCATCTTCGCTAACATCTTTGTCCCTTCAGGTCTGACACGACACACACCAACAGACTTAACTCACACACCAATAGACACACGAGTCGACAGATAAATCAAATCAAATTTTATTTACATAGCACATTTTATGCCAGAAGGCAACACAATGCGCTTCACAGAAGGGAGGGGGGATGGGGAGAACGCGAACGCTTATGTTTCACATACGTTGTTTTCCGATGAGACAATCAAGCTCATTCCTGGAGTGTGTGAGGTGCCAACATACAGTATTACAAAGCACACGCATAGCATGAATGAATAGTACATCACAGGAAACATGACAAGTTATACAAGCAAAAATACAAACCGTTGAGACAAAAAAGTGAATAAACACAATGCAAAATACAACGAATACTGTTAGCATACAGTACGTGCATTGAAAGTATTTACATTTCAAAACGGACTTTGCATTGAAAACAAGTCCAATCAACAGCACTAGTAAAGAGACAACACAGACCACATAGTATCACACACAAAGATTGAGAGACACTCAACAGAGATTCACATGTACACACACGCACACACACCCAGACACAGCTGTGTGTATTCGTTTTAATGGCTGCTTTGTGTACTGCTGCCTTCTCAGACATGCAGACCTTAAGGACGACGCTAGCCTGCCTGGGAAAGGCCTTCACCTCAGCCTCCTTCACCTGCGTATACCTCTTCACTGGAGAACTATACCCTACCGTCATCAGGTGCCCCTCCTCTCCTCTCCATTCCTCTCCTCTCCCCACCCCTCTTTCCTCCTGTTCTTTATCTCCTCCGCACCTCTCCTCCCTCCCTCCCCCCAAACCTCAACCTCACTCCCCCCCAACCTCCTCCCCTTATCCCCCTCCTCTCTCCCCACAGACAGACAGGGATGGGTTTCACCTCCACCATGTCCCGGGTGGGCAGCATGGCGGCTCCGGCCGTGCTCATCCTGGACGAGGTCCTCCCTGCCCTGCCCAGCTTGGTGTACGGGTGTGCCGCCCTGGTGGCCGGGGTGTTTGCCTGCTTCTTGCCCGAGACGCTTGACGTGCCGCTGCCAGATACCATCGAGGACGTGGAGGAGAAGTGGTGAGGGGGGGGTCTCTGGGGGG
>BROE01000017.1:1778137-1791579 GCA_036571765.1 Plecoglossus altivelis | reverse complement strand
CACCGGGGAGGGGGGGGGTCTCCGGGGAGGGGGGAGGGGGAGGTTGCTGAGGTTACTGGGGACTGGGAGAGGAGAAGGGGTGGGTTTGGCTCCACAAGGCTTGAGATGGCTTCACAACCTTGCTGTATTTAAGTGAGACAAAAATTGTGTGTGTGTGGGAATGTTTGCATGTTTGTGTGGGTGCTCGTGTGTGTGTGTGTGTGGGTGCTTGTGTGTGTGTGTGCATGTGTGTGTGTGTGTGTGTGCGTGCGTGCGTGCAGGGGCAAGACTCCTCCAGGGCAGGAGAAACAGGAACTCAAGGAGAGTGTGGCTTTGCAGGATCTGAAAGAGGTGCCTGCAGGTGAAGAGGATTCTGGGAAGGTTGCAGGCCTAAATGCTCTCTGACCAACTGACTCTCTGTCTGCCTGTTTTACCGCCTGTTCATCCACTGTCAGGCTGATAAACGCAAGGCATGCAGCCCGGGTTTGATGACAGTGTATAATATAATATTGTAGGATAATAAAGTGATACTGGACTGGGACTGGATAGACTAGAAGAGTTCACACTAGACAAGACAGACAGACAGACAGACAGACAGTATCACACGCAGGCAGGTAGGTAGGCAGACATGGACTGAAAGACAGGAAAACAAACAGACAGCTACACACACACATGCATACATACACACACACACACACACACACACACACACACACACACACACACACATACATGTAGCACGCATACATGCTACACACACACATTGCAGTGTTTCTGGATACCAAAAGCTTTCTACAGTTGTCATTCTATCTCTCTATTAGCGAACCGTGCCTTATAAAGACGTTTTCATAATCACATGTTTCAAGTCTACAGACGTGAGCTAACATGAATCATTTGGAATGTCTTTACAACCGTTTCCGTTACATTTTCTAACATAGGGAAAAATTTTATTACATAGAGTATGTGATTATAACTGGAAGTTGTAATCATGTATATATTACTGATCAGTTATGAGTGCAAATGTCTAAATGTACTGTCCGTTAGAAGCTTCATTTGTTACTGTGAACCATTACATTAAACCCACTGAAAAAAACTGTATTCTTGATATTAAGGATACCTGTCTGGTACCTTTGAACTCTCAACCACATTACCTTTTGACCTTATAACCTTCCTTCCTCAGAACCCCACGCTAATAGATTTAATCTAACCTACAGGTATCTCTAAAATCTTTTGTGTTTCTAAACTTAATCATACGTTTATTTCCTTTGCTTTTGAAAGTCCAGGTTGGTTTAGTCGCAGCTCTGTTAGTGAAGCCATCCATGTCATTGATTGTAAAACGGAAAACAAACATACACATGCAATACAAATACAATCCGATTTGATACGAGGCCAAGGGTGACGTTCATACTGTGACAGGACGTGACATGGCAATTTTTTGACAATTGTCTTCCTCCAGACGTAAAACACCGACTGAACCGCTGTACTCCATTTAGAATATGATGAGAGTCTACTATTATTTAAAATTATGCTGTGCCGGAGGGTGTTACCTGCCCGCACACCCGCCTCTTTCCCAGAATACACCTGTTCAACAGGTTGAACAGGTAAACCGCATTGACAAATGATATCACATCTAGATGAGATTGAGACGCAGTTTCACGTGAACAAACACCGCTGACGCACAGCTGAACAGCAGTACTCTCTGTCCGGTTTTACGATAATCTCAGAACTCACTCACTACCGTGGCCATCAGTCGTACGCCGATACACCGCGGCAACCGACAAGGTAAGCGTCTAATTCTTTAATGTAAATGTTTTTGGGGTGTATAAATTTGAAATGAATGAAAAAATCTGGTTTTATTCTTATGTTAATCACGCAAGTGTGTGTAATTGTTTGAGTTGGAGATTGTATTTGATGTTTGTTGCTCACCTTGTTCACCATTTTTACTTGCTCATGTTATCTATTATCAGCGTGTTTTCACCTTTGAACACCCTAAGCAGCGCATGCAGTGATTCTGCCACTTAGCTACTGTTTAGATCCCAGTTTCGGTAGAGTATTTTATAATTCCAATGTAGTTCCTAGACATCTCAGGTGAAATCGTTTAGTTTTCATATGACTCGCCCTTATAGGTCTGCATTATCTGGTGGTTCAAGTTCAAGTTTATTGTCAAACGCATTCAGGTTTCATTAAAATGCATGATTGATGTTTTTAGGTCAGAGAACAGACCGGTTCAGATGTAGGACTCAATGTGTTGGTATACCTTGAGGAGATGTCCATGGTGGTGTGTTTATGTGTGTGTGTTTGTGTGTGTGTGTGTGTTTGCGTGTGTGTGTATGTGTCTGTGTGTGTATGTGTGTGTTTGCTTGTGTTTGCGTGTGTTCGTTTGTGTCTGTGTGTGTGTTTGTGTGTGTGTGATTATGTGTCTATCTGTGTGTGTGTTTGCGTGTGTGTGTGTTTGCGTGTGTGTGTGTTTGCGTGTGTGTGTGTTTGCGTGTGTGTGTGTTTGCGTGTGTGTGTGCCCCCTCAGATGTCCTCAGAGTTGTATTCCGACCTGCCTGTCCCAGTGCCCAAACCTCGCAACCGGTACAAACGTTGTGGAATCACTGTACAGACCTCCACTGACAGGTCAGATACCCCTCTCCCCTCTCTAGTCCTCCTCTCCTCTCCTACCCTGTACAGACCTCCACTGACAGGTCAGATACCCCTCTCCCCTCTCTAGTCCTCCTCTCCTCTCCTATGTCTGACCGGTGGGGGTTTTTCTTTTGCTACAGTGCTGTCCTGTCCTCAGAGGTGGACAATTCGGCATCCTCCTCTGAACATCGCGGCAACGGTGAGTCAGGTGCTTATCGCCATGGCTGCGGTGTCTGTCACTTACTGCTGACAGAGGCTGGCCTGACATATGATGATACGATTCTGTGGTTTTGATTGTGTAATATTGGAATTGTTGACGAGGTGATTTACAGAGAGATTTAACATACAATCAGATGAATGCAGGAAGTGCGTGCTTGAGGTGTTTTTACGAACAATAGTCATGCTTGGTCATGGCTCAAACCTGTACTAAGTTGTAATCTGTACACACCTGTCACCCGGGTAGGGAATGACTGGCTGATCTGGTCTTCAGACAGCCAGGCAGGCTAACAGACAGACAGATATACTTCTATAGATAACTGCTGTGTTGTTTTACTCCTAGCCTCTAGCCTCTAGCCTCAACCTTAACCCCATTTCTATGTTTTAGCGGTAATCTTTAGTGGAACATTCCTATGTGTGTAAACACAATCTGTATGGTTCTATCACGCCAGCACATGACGTTCCTTCGCTTAATGTTCCCTCTTGTTACTGGAAACTGGTTTGGAAGAATGTAAAGACAGTCAATTCAGGCACATGTACTTTGACACTGTGAACGTCTTTGTCCCTGCACACGCACATACTGAGACATGACAAGACCATTTACCTGTCAGAGCAAATCTTTTGTCTGTCACGCTCTACATCTTTGTGTTTCTTTTTGTCTGTCTTTCTTTTTTGTCTCCTTCCTTCCCTCCCTCTCTCTCTCTCTCGTGCTCTTTCTTTCTTTCTTTCTTTCTTTCTTTCCCATTTCTCTCTTAATCCCTCTCTCCCTCTTGTCCCTGCACAGCGGCTGCAGCTGTTATTCTCCAGACAGCCAGGAGTTTTGACAAGGTGAAAGATTCCTCCCCCACCTCCCCCCTCCCCAGCCTCAGCTCATTCGTCCCCCCGCCGGAGCCCTCTCCGCCCCCTAGCCCAGAGGCGGAGGTCAACCCCTATGTGCGGGTGGTGCCTAACTGGGGCGAGGGCTCTGGGTCCGGGTCCCTGTCATCTGGGGGGGAGGAGGACTGCCCCCCGGCCCCCTGCAGTCCCCTGCGGCCCCTGCCCCCCTGCCCTGGGGAGGTGAACACCGAGGTGCAGAGAAACAGCAGGTAGGCCACAGCTGTCTGTGTGTGTGTGTGCGAGATGGGGTGCGTGAGCGGTGTGTGTGTGTGTGTGTGTGTGTGTGTATGTCTCCGGATTGTTTGTGTGTGCGATGCATGTTTGCAGTGTTGTTGTGTATTGTGTCTGTGTAAGTGTATGGTACTGGTGTATGGATGGTGCGTGCAGGTGCATGTGTATGGTGCGTGTGTGTGTTAACGCTACCCTGTGTGTGTTGCAGCTCTGCCGCAGTGCATGTTGGTCATGTGCCCTGTAGAAAAGCTCCGCCTCCTCCCCTCAACAAGGCACATTCCACGTCCAGACCCCTGAAACAGAAAGCCCCACGGTACACACACACTCTCTACCTCCAGACTTCTGCAGTAGAGAGTCCCACACTACACACACACCAGCAATAGACACACATGCCACCTCCAAAACTCACACACGTGCACGCACCAAACACACATTCCACCTCCAGCACACTCACGCAAACACACCAGACACACGCACACACCAACAACCACACACGTGCACACAAAGTTGCGCCGCAGCCCTGTGTGGATGTAGTCTGAGCGGTGGGGTGAGGGCTCGCCCTGTCTGAGTCTCGGGTCTGCTGCGTTCTCAGGGCCGCCACCATCCGCGTCAGCCGCAGGAAGCAGCGCGGGGCCGGGGGCGTGGCCGAACCCACCAGGAAGGAGAGCGTGGTGTCCCGCTCCAGCTGGCTGGACGTCTGGAAGGGACGCAAGTAAGTACCAGGCGTCGCTGATGATGTCATCCTTCACTGAATCCTGTCCCCCGACCCCCGACCCCTGACCCCCCCTGCCCCTGTCTTTGCAGGCACAATGTCGTGTGGGCCAGTCTGGATGGACAGCTGATGTCTCTGTGGAAGAAACGCAATGTGAGTCAGCTGTTCGTACTCCTGTATCTCGGCGGTGCTCTGTTAATGTTCCAGTAGTACTCGGTTAGTTCCTCGGAGGTACTCTGATGTTGCTCTGGTAGTGCTTAAGTTGTACTCTGGCAGCACTATTAAAATACTCCGGTGGTACTCTGATAATTGTCTCGTAGTACTTGGCCAGTAATTGTATTGAAGTAGTACTTCAGAAACACTCCAAACGTACTCTGATGTAGTAGTAGTTGTAGTAATTGTACTCTGTATGACAGGACAAGTTCTCGGATGTGGTGTTCCATGTGTCAAGCGTGACCAGGGTTAAGAAGCAGGAGAAGAGGCGCTTCTCTGTGTACTTCAAGAAGAAGCACTTTGAGTTCATGGCCCACAGCGATGGTGAGGCAAGCGGGCGCTGCCCCAGTGCCCAGCCTGTAGCAAGACTCCTCCCTCCTGGAGATGTTTGAGAGATGCATGGGACTCATCCCCTCTCCTGTGCCCCCCCCCCTTCCTTTTCCTCTCCTCCCTCCCCCAGTGGTGCAGGAGGGCTGGGTGGCATCCCTGCTGGCGTCCCGGGGTCGGGACCCCCCTGCCCCCCCAGAGCAGCAGGGTCACCTGACCATGAAGGACCATCGCAGCCGTGTCTATGCTGCCGTGTACCAACACCGCCTCTGGATCTACAACAACAAGGAGGTGTGTGTGTGTGTGTGTGTAAGATATCTCCTCTTTTGTGTGTGTGTGTGTGTGTGTGTCTAATAAGTGGATGATGTTGTGTGTGTGTGTGTGTGTGTGTAGGACTTCCAGCTGGGTGTAGGTATGACCTACATCTCCATGGAGGTGGCATCTGTCAAACCAACAGGACGTCACAGCTTCAGTCTTATCACCCCATACAAGACCTTCAAGTACGGACCTGGAAGTTCTCCCGACCAAAATCTCTCTTCCGGTCAAGCTCTCTACCTCTGCACCCCTCTGTCTCTTTCCCTCCCAACCCCTGTCTTTCTACATCTACCTTTCTTCTTCCCTGCCTCCCCTTCTCCTTTTCTCCTCCTCACCTTCTCCTTTCCTCCTCTCCTCCTCCCTCTCTCCATATCTCGTTGTCAAATGTGAGATGTTTAAAAATTAAACGACCTTAATAGACTTACTTGAGACATCCAACCAGCCAACCTGGTCCTGTCCATCAGACCAGTCTCTGGAACAGGAAGTCCCCTAACATCTACTTCCTGTCTAGCTTCTCGGCAGACTCGTCGAAAGACTTGGCCGTGTGGGTGGGCTGCCTGGGGGAGGTGATTCGCAGTGCACTCTCCTGCAGCCAGGTGGCGCTCCAGTTCTGGGCCAGCCCCTGGAACAAGGTGTGCGCTGACTGCGGCGGTGCCAACCCAGAGTGGGCCTCGGTCAACTTGCTGGCTGTCATCTGTGAAGAGTGTGCTGGTAAGTGGCTTACCGACTGGTTTATTTAGTTAGTGGGTTGTGGTGGATGTGTGGTTATCTAGCCGGCTAAATGGTTATTTAGTTAACTAGATGGTTAACTAGATTGGTTGAATTATCAGGTTAGCTAACTTGTTAGCTTGTTAACTATTTGGTTAGATTACTTGTTAGCTGGTTACCTAGCTGGTTAGATTACTTGTAGCGGGTTAACTATTTTCTTAGATAACAGGCTAGCTAGTTAGCTCACTGGTTAGCTAGTTGGTTGAAGTGTGTGTGTGTGTGTGCGTTTCTTAGGTCAGCACAGGTCTCTGGGTATCAGTCTCTCCAAGGTGAGGAGTCTGATGTTGGACAGTAAGGTCTGGACCGACCCTCTCATACAGGTGAGACAGGAAGATCTCACATGCACATCACCTGCTCCCCTGCCCGCCTCACCTGCCACACACACACCTCCCACCACACCTGCTCCCCCACACTCCTCACCTGCCACACACACACCTCCCACCACACCTACTCCCCCACACTCCTCACCTGCCACACACACACCTCCCACCACACCTGCTCCTCCACACTCCTCACCTGCCACACACACACCTTCCACCACACCTGCTCCCCCACACTCCTCACCTGCCACACACTCACCTCCCTCCACACCTGCTCCCCCACACTCTTCACCTGCCACACACACACCTCACTTGCTCCCACACACACCTCACCTGCTCCCTTGGTAAGGATCAACATGATGACAACCCCCCTACCCTCTTGCCCCCTCCCCCCCCCCCTCCCCAGTTGTTTGTTCTCCATGGTAACCAGGCGAGCGGAGATGTGTGGGGTCACAACGTCCCGGCCGCAGAGCAGATCCTGCCTGACTGCTCGGTACAGCAGAGGTCAGAGTTCATACAAGCCAAGTACCGCCGGGGGCGCTACCGACGCCTGCACCCGCTAGCCTCCAACCAGGCGATGCTCTACAAGGTCAGACTGGAGGGGGTGTTTGGGGAGGGGGGGGTTCAGCTGGGGGTGGGATGTCCCTGCTCCACAGTGGTTGTGTGATGTGGTGTGTGTTTGAGGTGTTGTGTGTGATGTGTGTGTTCTTTCCCCTCCAGAGGCTGTGTGAGGTGGTGTGTGGTGAGGATGTGGTGGAGACTCTCTCCCTGCTCTGTTCTGGGGCCTGGGTCCACACTGGCTCCGCCCCCGTCCCCTCCCCCCTGACGCGGGCTGAAAGGGCAGGGCAGGCCCTGCAGACTGAACTGCTCCGACACAACGAGTACACAGGTACGCACAAACACACACGCTAGTACACAGGGACGCAACACTAGTACAAGTACACACACACACACACTCTAGTACACAGGGACACAACACTAGTACAGGTACACACACACACACCACCTCACACACATGTGCAGACACACATGAACACAGTGTGAGACGCATTAACACACAGTGTGAGCTGGATTTCACTGAAATCTCTGTTGCCATGGCATCCTATCTTCCAGACTACCCAGCCTATCAGCAGGAGAAACTCAGGAGTGACCCCGCCTCTGACCCCGCCTCCACCCCAGGTACGCTCCACCTGAGACGTCATCATTTCCCCACAGGGACACAAACCCACACTGTTGGTGTGACACTGAAGTTAACCTGAAAGTAATGACTGAAATATTTTGTCTCGTCGTTCGCTAAAACAAACAACCACAGCTACAACTATGAAGGCAGGGCTTGTAATGAACTTTCGAACTTGGTAGCCCTGGTGCTCCCAACTGAATGTTCTTCAGAGCACCCACTAAAATGGATTTGAAGTTAAGATGTTTAACTGGTCATGTAATGTTGGATAGAACGGTAGGCAGGCTCACTGCACCAGCTCAAAGCAGGCACTTACAGTGCAATAGGCTTATTAGCGAGCTTTTCGCCAAGGAATTAAGCCAAAACAATTCTTTTAACTTGAACAATTTCTCCCAAATATATTTTGAGGTCCCACACATACAATTTTGGTTGCAATTTAAAGCTGTCTTTAAAGGATAGACAACATTTAGATTTTTTTTCTGCCCAATTTAAAGACAAATACTATATTAAATATTAGCTCAAATGAACACTGGTGTGCGTATGCGTGTGTGTGTGTGTGTGTGTACGTGTGCGTGTGCGTGTTGGGGGTGTGTGCGTGCGTGCGTGCGTGTGTGTGTGTGTGTGCGTGTGTGTGTGTGTGTGTGTAGGGGAGGAGGAGCTTCATGGGAAGTTGGAGGAGGACCGGTTCTTGTTCTCCCAGGAGAATGACGATGCAGCCTGCGACGTTCTGGACCTGAGAGAGGTCGTCTCTGTGTTCGACCGCTCTGCCAGGTACGCCACACGTGCACGCATGCACGCGCACGTACACGTGCACAGACACAGATGTCACGGTGTCGTGATGAAGGTTGTTGCTTTGAAACCTCGCAGGTCCAGCCATGAGTTTGAGATCGTGACCCTGACAGACAAGCTGCTGTGCAGCGCAGACATACGAGAGACGCTAGTGGCTCACCTCACACACATCCTTAAGGTAGGCCTGTCTGTGTGTGTGTCTGTCTGTCTGTCTGTCTGTCTGTCTGCCATTCAGCATCTGTCTGTCTGCCAGCATCTGTCTGTGTGTCTGTCTGTCTGTCTGTCTGCCAGCATCTGTCTGTGTGTCTGTCTGTCTGCCAGCCAGCATCTGTCTGTCTGTTTGTCTGCTAGCATCTGTCTGTGTGTCTGTCTGCCTGCCTGCCTGCCTGCCAGCATCTGTCTGTGTCTGTCTGTCTATCTGTCTGGATACCTGGCTGCTTTTTAGTTTCAAAAGTTACAGCTGAAACTAGAAAAGGTACCATTTGTTGTCATATGTATTGGTCATTACTGATGCGTGCTGACATTGTGACGAATCGACAAGCAAATGGCAAATACTCCAAGGCACTTTTTGTGACCAAAACTTTTAAACCGTGTAACAGAAAGTAGAATCCAATACAAGCAACGCAATGGTGACCAAGACTAAAATGTTGACACCGTCCTTCTCTAGAAAACGTACTTGTCCCTCAGTCTTCAGAAAACGGAGGGACAAGTTAGCGTGGGTGGTGAACACCTTGCCCCTCAGAAAATGAACTCAGAAAACTGAGACAAGTTATGGTGGGAAAAATAAATGGTCAATTTGTACATGTAACATATGACATAATATAGTGTGCCTTGTTGACGCAAGCAATTACTTAACCAGAGTAGGAAACGATTTACTGAAACAACTTTCAGCTCAACTGAAAATGGCACATGTGACACAAGAATCTCATATTCAAATAAATTATTCACCCAAGGAAATGCAGTGCTGTGCTGTGATGGCTTGTCTTCATAGAATAGTGTACATACTTAGGAAACGACATGCCTCGTTTGCTTGCGTTATGGGAAATTATTTGCGAAAAACAAATTTCCACAGTTGGAGTTCAGACAATCGAACCAAAATGGCGTAACACCAATGCAGTGCACTATGTACGGAGCAAATGATGGCCGTCTGTCAAGGTGGAGAACTACATAAAAGAACCAGCCACAAAAGTTCTAATTGTAAAAGTGTGTGTGTGTGTGTGTGACTTTGTGTATCTGCGTGTACGTGCGTGTGTGTGTGTGTGTGTGTGTGTGTGCGCGCGCGCGCAGGTGGTTCTCCCGGGCCCAGTAGAGGAGGCTGAGCTGGGGGGCCTGAAGGCCGTGGCGAGGGTCTCTCTCCGGGAGGAGGGGGGCGACTGCCACCACGCCGAGGTGTGGGCGGGGCTACAGAGGGGTGGGATCATCCTCTACTGCTCCGACGCCCAAAGACACCGGGAGAGACTGGCCCTCACCTCAAACATGCGCTACAGTAAGACACACACACACACACAAACTACAGTATGGACCACACATGCTACAGTAAGACACACACACACACAAACTACAGTATGGACCACACACGCTACAGTACGACACACACACACCCACGCAGAGCGGTACCTTGGGTAACAGTGTGTCTCTTCTCCAGAAATGTCCTCCGAGACCACCATAGAGCTACAGACAGAACTCAGGTTAGTAGGGGGTCACATGACCCTGGTCACATGACCCTGGTCACATGACCCTGGTCACATGACCCTGGTCACATGACCCTGGTCACATGACCCTGATCACATGACCCTGTCATAAACGCAGACAGGGTAGGACGTGAGCCTCTCCTCTCTCCTCCCAGGACCATCTCTCTGCAGTTTGAGGGAGAGCACAGCTGCCAGTCGTGGTTCGAGGGGCTGGCGCAGGCGTCCGTACCCACGGACGAGGGCAGGGACGTGGCCTTGCTGCCCTCAGCCACCCTGGGCAGGGTTCCCCCTGCAGTGGAGCGCTGTATCTCCCACATCACCCTGCACGGTGAGATGGGGAGAAGCTAAACTATGTTAGCATTTTCACCAGAAGAAAGGCACATTTTAAGTCACTGTTATTATTATTTATTCAATTATGTGCGAGAAAGTCGCTCATGGCTAGATAACTACTGTTGCTAACTCAAAGGTGGCGTCTCTTCTGAATATGGTTTGGTGTGCACTTCTATTCAGTTGCATTTTTGCTGTCCCTATCTCACATTGTAAACACCCAACCACTTCAAATGTTCATCTGATTGCTAGTTTCTAAACTACATTACTTCAACTATTTAGCTTTCTGGCTAGCTCCATTTAGCTACACGACTACAGGTAATACTGTAGCTGGGGCTGCTCTCAAGTCAAGAGATTAGCCGTGGGTTAGCCTAGCCTAGCTTAGTCAGTTTCTCAATGCTTTGCATTTTCTTCTCCCTCCTTGTCTCCTTCCTTCCCCTCTCATCTCCACCCTCTCTCCTGTCCTCCCCCCCCCCAGGTCTGAAGGTGGAGGGCGTGTACAGACGCTGTGGCATGGCCACCAAGGTGAGCAGATTGGTAGAAGCCCTGTGCGCGTCGCCGGGCTCTGCCCCCCTGGAGACGGACGAGCAGGGCGTGCTGGACACGGCCGCTGCTCTCAAGATGTACGTCCGCCAGCAGGGGGCGCTCATCCCCCCCCAGCACACACAGCTGTGGTTGCAGGCTGCAGGTGAGGCTGGGGGAGAGGGAGGCTAGGGAAGGCAGGGTGGGAGATATAAGGGGGGGGGGGCTGGAAGGAGGGCAGGGAGGTTAAGCCCCATCTATCCATCTCACCACTCTACCTGTGTGTGTGTGTGTGTGTGTGTGTGTGTGTGTGTAGCTGAGCCAGTGGAGGCTGTGAGGCTGGCCTCGTACAGGAAGCTCCTGAAGCAACTTCCTACAGATAACAGAGCCACGCTCAACACGCTGTGTGGACACTTCTACGTGTAAGACCGCGCGTACGATGACGCACGTGATCGTACACGTCAGACAATACACACACAATCATACATGCACATGCGGACAACAATCACTCCAAAAACGCATCAAACAGTACAGACACGCACACCTTCAAGACAATTGACCCACGTGTCCCCGTCTCCCCTCTCTCCCCCTGCTGGTCTCTCCAGAGTGCAGCTGTACAGTGGGGAGAACAAGATGACAGCTCAGAGCTTGGCTGTGGTGTTCGTTCCTACTCTGTTCCCCGACCAGCTGAGCTTGAACCAGGTCTCCAACTCCAACATGGTCCGACTCACCCGAGAGCTCATCATACACCACACGCTGCTGTTCATGGTACGCTCTCTCTGTCACACACACACACACACACAAACACGTCATACACCACACGCTGCTGTTCATGGTATGCTCTCTCTGTCACACACACACACACACACACACACACATCATACACCACACGCTGCTGTTCATGGTACACTCTCTCTGTCACACACACACACAAACACATGATACACCACACGCTGCTGTTCATGGCACGCTCTGTCACATGCACACATCACACACCACACGCTGCTGTTCATGGTACGCACTCTGTGACACACACAGACATCATACACCACACACTGCTCTGTCTGTCTCACACACACATCACACACTGCTCTATCACACACGCACATTACACACTACCACATCCCACACTGCTCTCTCACACGCACACATCGCACACACTATACAATACATGCACACTCACACAAATCATACACTGGTTTTCATGGCACGCTTTCTTCCACACACACACACACACACACACACACACACGCACACGTCAGGTGGGGGAAAAACATCTAAGGTCTGGTGGTTTTAAATGGTCCACCCCAGACTCATACTAACATACTAATCGCTAATCTAGAACAACCAAGCTGTTGAGCGTCAAGGTTCTAGAACACAGTTTAGCAGTAATGTTCTAGAACACTGTGTTTGGTCCCAAGGTTCCAGAGCATGTTGTTTGGCATGCTACAATCACTCGTGTTCCTCCGTGTCTCCCTATAAAGAGTGTTCTGCTGGCTGACTTGGCGTTAGACTGACCCCTGTGGCCAAACGCTAACCTCTAACCCCCACAGGTAACAATTAACCTCTAACCTCCTGGTTCTCCCTCAAGGCTGTATATCTAGCTGGCTGAAAGCTTGCCTGGCTGCTTATCTGGTTTACTGACTGCTTACCTGGCTCACTGTTGATCTGGTTGGGTGACTGTCTCACTGGGTAGCTGCTTACCTAGCAGGCTGATGGCTTAGGTGGCTGTTTGCTTACTTGGCTGACTGCTGACTGCCTACAGAGTCTGGCTTGATAGTCGTTTCCCTGGTTCAGTTTGCAGCCTGATTCAGTGCAACAGTGGACATGCAAATAAACCTGGTCACATGACCCTGATTTGATGCAGACATTCTAATTAACATCACAGTAAGGTGAAGGTTCTGAGTAAGTAAGGTCTGGTCATATGGGTTTATAGATGATCTAATCTGCCTCTCTCACGCACACACACACTGCCCCTCTGTCTGCAGGGCACCAATGTGGAGGAATGTGAAGAACAGATCACCGTCCTCTGACATCTTCCTCGCACCTCCTCCCTCCTCACCTCCAAGAAAAAGAACTCCACATTTTAAGCTCAGGTTTATTATAACATGTGTACTGTGTATGTATTACTTTTTTTACGGTTTATTATACAAACTGGCTTGGATCTATACAAATGTATTCATAATCATGTGTTGATGCGTTTTCCAAAATAAAGCAAAATAAATCAGGTCCTGGTCGTGTGTCACTGCTTCTGGTACAGCACTAGAGGAAGGAGGGGGGAGGAGAGGATGGGGGAGAGGGAGAGGATGGGGGAGAGGGAGAGGATGGGGAGGGAGGGAATGGGGGAATGG
>BROE01000017.1:1758640-1774699 GCA_036571765.1 Plecoglossus altivelis | reverse complement strand
GACAGGTCTGGTTGTAGAGAGCTAGACAGGTCTGTTTGTAGAGAGCTAGACAGGTCTGGTTGTAGAGAGCTAGACAGGTCTGTTTGTAGAGAGCTAGACAGGTCTGGTTGTAGAGAGCTAGACAGGTCTGGTTGTAGTGATCTAGCAAGCTGAGACATACGTTGCAGGGTAACACTCTGCGTAGCTGTTGGACATCCCAAAGAAATCTCCCAGGTGCTGCTTCTCCTCACGACGACTACCTGCAGTGGAGACGAGTCAAGGAGAACCAACACTCCGCACGCACGCACGCGCACACACACACTCCCTGGACAGAGGGTTTGGCCAATGAGCATTGAGAAGGATATGTCTCCTCGCCCTGCCATTGGGCAGCGGTTCCCGCAAACTTCTCGTTGATCAGCTTGATCTGGTCCTTGATAGACGCTGGGGCTGTAAACGAAAACACACAGAGAGAGAAAGATGAGGGAGAGGTCAAGGAGGTCGGGGGGGGGGGGGTGTTAGGCACGAGGTCAAAGACGAAGAGAGGTTTACCTGTTTCTATCTCCAGGGCCTGCAGACAGACACGAACACAAGAGACGAACACACATGGACAAAACACAAGAGATGACATCATTAGCCAAGCCATTGTTAAAAGCCTGTCAGAGGCTGCGACCACACAATCAGGCGTTAACGGTAGCGGCTGCAAAGACCGTGGTCGTGCGATGAGGCGTGGATGCTAGCGGACCGACCTCGTCATCAGCCCTGGGCTTCTCAAAGTAACTGTGTCTCCTCTTCTCCTCCTCACGGTCTCTCTCACGGTCTCTCTCCCGGTCTCTCTCCCGGTCCCTCTCTCGCTCCCTCTCGCGGTGGCGGTCCTTCTCCTTGTCCCTCACGGCCTTGGATGTGGATGGGATGTAGTCGCCGATGTCCTCGAAGATGCTGAGGAACGTGGGAGGAGCCAGGGGTGGGTTAGGTACCAGACGCTTTTCCCTGCGCCAGGTTGGATTCGTGTGGTCTGCTGTCTAGACGTTCACTTTTCGTGCGATCTGCGATCGTGTTTGTATCGTTTGGGCGTGTGCAATGTTTTACAAACGCGTAACTAGTGTGAAGGTTTTGTTTTGTTTGTCGTTTCCATTGTTCTATAGCGAAACGTCACCGTGAGCCTATTGATTTAGCCAAGTGATCACAGGGATTTTTTGACTGTGCAGTCTAGTCGGTGGTGATACGGAACAAACATGAATATAAGTTGGATTTATATTAAATGTATGATGTTGTTTTTATCAATTCGATAGAAATGTGAGTTGCTAAAGGGATGAGAGGAGGCCAGGAGGAGAGAGATTCACCCAATCAGGGATCTGGAACGTGCAGGGATAGGAGAGAAGGTGGGAGTCTGAGACGGTCTCACCTGATGTCTGCTTCCGGAGCCTTCTTCTCGTCCAGTTTACCTGTTCACGCGCACCAATGTGGAGAGATCAATACTTCACACGCACACAAACTGCTGAAACGCTGTGTGTGGTGCTGTGGCCCGCAACGGTGCGGGTGACCAGAAGCACGCGCACTTCGCACGCACGCACACACACACACACGCACACACGCACACACGCACACACACACACACACACAGGCCTACCCTTCTCCTTCCTCTTCATCTTCTTGTTGCGTGTTCCTTGGCGCAGGTAGGACAGGATCTGGGTCAGCTTGCTGATCACAATGTCATTGGTGGTGAGGGTGGTCTGGGCCTGGTGGGGGGGGGGTTACACACACACACACACACACACACTTGAAGATAGTACCTCGATGGTAGGGCAGTCAGCCTTGCTGCATATGAGCGCGGTGGAGATGCGAGTGTGTGTGTGTGTGTGTACCTCCATGGTAGGACAGTCAGCCTTGCTGCGGATGAGCGTGGTGGGGATGTCGGTGTCAGCATACTCGTCCTCCAGGTCGACCACGTAGGCCATGCGACCAGGCAGGAAGAGCTCGTTGCGCTCCGTCTGCCGCCCCTTGAACAGGATACGATAGATGTTCCTTCCTGTGGGTTGCGACAACAGTTGGCGTTAGCTATACGCTAACCAGTGAGCCTGCAAAGTGGCTGGCATTAGCCACATGCCAACCAGTAAGTCTGCTAAGTGGCTAGCATTAGCCACATGCCAACCAGTAAGTCTGCAAAGTGGCCAGCATTAGCTACATGCTAACCAATAAACGTTAGCCACATGTCTGCTAACATCGCTAACGTAGCTAGCGTTAGCTACGTGCTAACGGCCAGTTTAGCATCTGGCAGCTCAATGTGGCGGCAGTACAGGAGACCTGGGGCTCACTCACCCATACGAGTCTTGAACTCAATCTTTTCCTCCGGCTCCACCTCTCTCCTGTGGGTGCGGAGGAGAAGGGGTTAGAATTCACTGGGTAAAATAGATTTTAGAGAGACAGACAGATAATGGAGAAACTATACAGAGTGAGGGAAGAGACAAATCGAGAGGGGGACAGAGAGAGGGAGGGAAAGAGGCACAGTTAAAAAGAGGGAGAGACAAGACAGCAGAGAGACGTACTTGACTTCTTTCTGGACTTTCTCGATCAAGTCCTCCTCTTCCTTCTCTTTGCTGGTGATCTCAGCTCGCACCTGGAGAGAGACACACACACACACACACACACACACACACACACACACACGTTTCATTCAACATTCATCAGTATACTTGGAAAAAAAGGACGTCAAAGCCTTGCATTTGTCAAGTGAACAGTCATTTTGAACAGTTGAATTCTTACGACATGGTAAACAACAGCCATGTTGTATATCAAAGAATCCAAATATGGGCACTGAAACCTTAAATAGCAATTAACACGAGCAGTAGTCCCAGAGCCAGGAAGAAGAGCCGTGTTCAAGTTATATGTGAATGATTTAGTTTGCGTTCCCCTGAGGTGTCTGGAGGGACAGAGAGGACAGATTGGCCTATTTGATATTTATAGTCTGTAGAACAGACGGAGGAGGAGGAAAAGGACAAGGAGGAGCAGGAGGGAGGGGAAGGAGTAGAGTAGAACCATCTAGAACCACAATATTATCCTCAGTCTATCCTAGCCAGTGGGGACTAGCTGGCCCCCTTTCCTCGATTATAACCCAATTCAGGAGGAGAGAAGAAAGATAGGGGGGAGAGGAAGAGGAGAGGTGGACAAGAGACGCTTTTCCGCCGCATGGTACTGGCTCCCCAAAGCTCTTTTAGAACCCAGTGGTTCGTTTCAAACTGCAGAATAGTACCTCCTTGATGTAGCTGGTCGTCATAGCGATGTCACACCAAACTGAGGTGACATCATTGTTCTATACCCGACAGCACTGGATCCTTTGGTCAGCAGCCAAACAGTGTCTGCACCTCTTCGGTGGACTAAGTGTAGTTTTACGAGTTGCGATTTAATCAAAGTCCAGTGAGCGAAAGGCAGTTGTTGGTGGGAACTAGCTAGCAGTCGCTGCTCCCAGGTATGAACACAATTCACACTAACACCATCTTGAATTTATAGAAATAAATAATAATAAAAAAATAAATAATAAATATAGAAAGGACAGGCCGAGGACTTCGAGAGAAGGGAGCAGGGGAGAGGTGGAGGAGGAGGAGAAGATGAGGACGAGGGGAAGAAGAGAGGGGGGGCAGGGGGGACAAGGCACGAGAAAAGGCGGAGAGAAGAAAGGAGGAGAAGGCGGAGAGCAGGGCTTGGAGTCGGAGAGTCTCACCTTCTGCAGTAGGGCAAAATCCAGCCCCTTCACCAAGTGAGTGTGCTCCATGTCACCTCCCAAGAACTTGGACTCCTGGATGAGCTGGCGCCTCTTCTCTGCGGCCGAGTGGTCGGCCTCGGCCGTGGGACCCACGGCTCGGTAGTTGGCCGTGGTGCTGATCAGCTCCGTCTCCTCGTAGTCCTTGTTGACGCCGTCGCGGCGCTCCCGGGCACGGTCACGGTACTTCTCGGCCAGCTCCCGCTCCCGCTCGATCTCCTGCTGCCGCAGCTTGGCATAGTAGCTGTGGGGCGCGGGGGTCAGAGGTCAGGGCTGAGAGGGTCAGGACTTAAGGGGGGTCACGTGGGGGGGTCATTGTTCCTCATGGTTTCAGAGGAGGGGAAAAAGGAACCCTTATGAACATTAATACCTGCCTGGAGTGAATGAGAGAACAGCACCGAGGTAACAGACACAAAGCTCACCTTTTCTTCTTCCTCCTGCGAGCAGCTGGATCCTCGTCCTCGTTGTAGTCGCGTGGCATTCTGGGGAAAACATGGAGGAGGTTAAGCCCCTGGACATGATAACCACTGACCAGATCTAACAGATTTTCTTATCATTATCTCCTCACATTACGTTTCCCAAATGTCTTAATGCGGTGGATGAACATAATTTGCACGGTTAGGACAACGTTAATGAATGCCCCATCAAAAAAAAAAAAAGAAGAAACTTTTAGGGACATCCAGCCATCTTATGACATTTTCAATCACTGCTCATCATCACCATCACTCACTCATGGTGCCTGGACTTGGAAGGTGGTGCTGAGGACGGCGCGGAGCGAGGGGTCATCAACAGCTTCCGGAAGTCGTCATTGGTCAGCTTGGACCTGGTGGGAAAGATCACTAAGGTCAATCCGAATATACAGACGACAACAGGGCAAGAGCAGCCAACACGACCGCTGCTGTCCGAATCAAGACAGACAGAAACAAAGACGAAAAGAAACGCTCGTCTTACTGCATCGCGGAGCGGTGGTCCTCCACCTCATGGTTGTCGGGGGCTAGGGGGTTGGAGTAGGCTTCAGCTGAGGGGGAGACACGGGCGTTAGCACATGAAGCCATGGAGACGCTGCTCTAGACTGTCCCAGCACAGACTGCTGGAGGTACAATCACTAACTGTGCTATAGCTACACAGAACTCTCTGGAGAGTATAAAACTAGGTTGCTTCCAACCTAGATTGAACATATCGCCTATCTACATAGCGTCAACCTTCACTCTGCGCTTGTTTTAGTAGTTAGCATTACACTATCTGGCTAGCTTTCAGACAGCTTGTAAAATAACGTAAGCTTGTTAGCCTAGCTAGCTCAAATTCAAATGCCAAATATGATGGACTTACTTTCTCGTTCCGGCATTTTGTTGCGGATGTGGGTCACACTCCCTAAAATAGTGTACGAGAAATGCTCATTCAAATGAATAAACACACGAGCATTAATCTATCGTGTTCTTCTTTGTTGACAACGAGTTTGGTGTGAATTCGCTTCGGAAGAACGGAAGTGACAGTCCCTTGTAATCAACAGTCGAACGGATGCTTGACTTCTCGATCAATCTATTGGTAGAGTCTTTGTGTCTAGTGTTTCCTTACTAGCGATTGGATCAAAATACATGTCAATCTTAACAAGGGATTACAATTGGCTACATGATCCGGACTTCTTTAGCTGTGATTTGCTAATATCCTAATGTAGGAGGGTATAATCACATTGACACAAAAATCATCATGGCTGCTGCGGTGGTACGGGGTATCGGCTCTAACCTTGCTAAAAACCTTCGCGAAATTCGCCTGCATTTGTGCCAGACTTCACCTGCAAGTCAAGGAGCTCGGTAATGTCACAACCCATACTCATCATACATATGAGCTCAAATTAGGTGCTGTTTGAGGGAATGGTTATGTAGCGATTACGTCGTCTAGCTTCTGAAGGAGGTATATTGTCAAGATTATCTGTGGTTATGTTTGCTTGCCAATATGTATAGGATTTAGGTAGTAGGTCTACTGTTAGTACTGTTCATATGTACTGTTTGTGGAACACAACCACAAGAATTAAGTCTAAATCGAGGTTCAGAGAGGAGGTAAAATATCCTGTGTAGTTTAGCATCAGCACAGGGTCAGAACAGCAAAGCCACGCCACAATTGAATGCCATACTAACACAGGCCTATAGAGGGCCAATATATAGAAACTTGTTCCATAGAGGCCAGCATGTTTTCGAGTAGTGGTACTCAATCCTGTTCATCGGGTATGGGAACCACTGTTTTAGATGTTTCCCTAACTGATGTAGGTATGCAACAGTCGTAGTTATCGTTGCAAGATACATTTAGCCAACTAGTGGAACTTCAATCTAACTGCCATGCATTGTCCTTTTTGCAGGGACTTCGTGGAGCAGCACTATGTGGCCCTGAAATCAGCAAACCCTGGATTTCCCATCCTCATCCGAGAATGTTCCGGAGTCCAGCCCAAACTGTGGGCCAGATACGGTGCGGCTCGACACATTATCACGTCGTCATGACAATAAAACAGCTCAACGACGAGCACCGAAGGTCTCTCTGACACCTTGTCTTGTTTTGCAGACTTCGGCAAGGAGACCAGCGTGGGCTTGGATAATATGACGGTGGACCAGGTTGCTACAGTGCTGCAGACTGTTGTCAAGGTGTAGAAGCCAGTCAGAGAGAAGAGATCTATTGTAAATGACCTGTATGAAACTAATATTAACCTACTGTTTGTTGTTCTAAATAAACGTCATTATTCCACGTCGGAGTGCTTGACGAATGTCCTATTATTTACCCATTTTTGTTTTGTGGTGTTTTTTAAGTGATAGATTATGATGCTAATTCTGTGAATGTTTCATGCCTTCGTATTAAAAGGGCAGGCTTCAACTACAGACTACAACTATGGCTAATCACCCTGTGAGGAACCACACATTTAGACAGGATACCAGAGTGACACCAATTTTTTTTTTCTTCAACACAATAAAACAGGAATAAATGACAAAATGAGAACAGTTCACAGTTTCAGGAGGATAATGAACAACAGGTTTGTAAACATGAAACTCAACGTATCTGTTAGAAGTGAGCAGGGATCTGTGGGGAGTTATGAAGCCAAGAATGGAAGTTTGTCAGATCGAAGTCACACGTTTGTCGTAGTAGGTAGATAAGACATGGTTGGGACAAACGTCAGGGTTTCAGAAGTCAAAGAATAAACATTTTGACAAAGTTGTCAATGATGACTTAGGCCCCATCTCTTCGTGTGTGTGTGTGCGTGCGCGCGAGCGAATGCACTTAAGCAGTAGAGTGAGGACCTCTTAAGGGTCTGTGACGTGCATAGATAGAATACCGGCATACCAGTAGAGGGAGTGTGAAAATCATTTTCCCGATTCACAAGGAGGTTCACAGCTTGGCAAAACTACAGCAGAGAACTCATCGGAACACAGATGATTGTATCAGCTGTGCATGTAGAGAGGAAGACATTATGAGGAGATGTTCTTGCTGAGGTCCCAATTCATCCAGAAAAATCAACCCCCCCCCCCAACAATTTTATTTTGGATCATAATCACCTGTCCAGTTTAGCAAGTAAAAAAAATGTGTTCATTTCAAGATCGGCGCCACCTCTAAAATTCTTTAAAACGTAAAAATGTCAAACGAAAGAGAGTAAAACGTAACACCATGTTCCCAGAAATGTGTCGCCAAGGCAACCCCCCAAACAAACTTATGTTATTTCAATCTTGCCAAATCGATTGACAGGTTAACATGTTTTAAGACACCAGTTGTGGAGGTTTCAACGTTGCGGGTGGGGATCTGAAACCTGCTTCAGCCATAGGGAGCCCCCTGGTGGTGGGATGAAGGCACTGCGCTGACAGGGCGGGGGGGGGGGGGAGTGAGACGGTTGCAAAGATCCTGAGCTGTCAGCTTGAACTAGGACGTCCTGGGAAGCTCTTCTGTGGAAGAGACACAACATCGGTCTTGACATTCATGGGTACAACGTAACATCGATGGAGAGCTCACGTCTGCCTTTAGTGTTCCGTTCGATGCCGTGATGTTACGCTACCTTGCACCCCATTAGGTTTGCTTGTTCTGTCGAGCGTGTAAATAGCTACTCTATGCTGTCCTTTCCCAAGCAAATGTGTGGCCACAGCCTGTACAGTGCCTCACATTTACATGTATATTAAATAAATACAATTGACACGTTACACAACATAATTACAGGACACAGACCAATGCACCTGCAGCACCTCGTTGGATGCAAGACACTAAGGTGTTGTGTTTTCTGAGTCATATTTTCTCAAGCTATTCTGAGCAGCTTGGTCATCGAGATGAATATGTTCTGATTGTAACCTGTGGGAGGAAGATGCAGACGCATAGCGTGTTACGTAACCTGGGTAGAGCTGAACGCTAGCCCATTCATCTGCGTGTAAAGGCACCCCAGGTTCAAATCCCCCTGTGTGTCTGTGTTTTGAACGTACGTGTTTCTTGAGAGAGTGCGTGATCATTATGACATTGCTCTGCACAGAAACGTGTTCGCGGCAACAGCAACCACTCACCACAGTCTCACCACACGATGACCTTCTTGGTCTTCTTCTGAAACAGGAAGCAGCATGTTAGGTTGACCTGCAGGTCTCTCACCCACACCTCAGTATGTCCGACGGTAAAAAAAGCCTTAAAACAGCTAAGACACCATCGCCGACAAGGTGGTAAAGGAAGGAGAGGGGGCAAACAGAGAAACAACTATCTAAAAGCTAACAGAGCTCACCTTCCCAGCAGGGGGCGCTGGAGGGGCAACGGGAGCCACCTTCTCCTTCTTCTGTTTGTTCTTCTCTGTAAAACAGATCCCAACACATTAGACATGCACAAAGAGATGTGCTATGGTTTACTTTAAAGACACCAAACTAACTTAACCCTATACATATACACCATACATATATACACACCAACCCTAAACACAGACACATCGACCATAACCAAATAAACGAACAAAAAGAAGCTCACTCTTCTTCTTGGCTTTCTCAGGTGTAATGCTCTCTTCTAGGACAGGTGAGGTCATTTCCTGCTGATTTTCTTTTTCAGCTTTTGCTGCGACCGCTGTCTTCTTCTTCTTTTTCTTCTTCTTCTCCTGAAGCGCAGGAGTAGAGACGACATCCTGTGGTGTTTCCTCCTCCACTGGCTCCGCAGGAAGCTGCTTCTTGTTCTTTTTCTTCTTGTTGTTCTTCTTCTCTAGGACAGGGGCCGGGGTTTCTTGCACAGCGTTCTTCTTCTCTTTCACTGTGCTACTGCTCTTCTTCTTCTTCTTGGGGGTCTCTTCCGGGTCCTCCGCGGTCTGGGGGGGTGGGGCTTCGTTTGCTGGGGTGTCCTCAGTTGCAGCGGACTCCCTCTGCCTCTGTCTCTTCTTGGCTTTCTTGCTCTGTTTTGGGGCGACCTGCGTCTGAACGCTCTCCTCTTCCTCCTCTTCTGCCACCTCCTCCTCCACCTCCTTCTCCTCTCCCTTCCTTGCCTTCTTGTTCTTTTTGTTCCTCCTCCTCCTCTTCAGAGCGTTGGAGGAGAGCAGCAGGATGGTCCGGCCAGCAGGGGCAGCCTCCTCAGTCTCCACTTCACCATCTGGGGAAACAGTCGCACCAGAGGAAACAGTCAGTCAGAGGGAACATGACACCAGAGGCAAGTCGGTCAGAAAAAATACAATACAGTCTGCCAAAGAACTAAACAAAACAAACGGTAGACCGGTCAGAGAGAACAGTCACTCATGCCCTCCCAAAAATAGCCTGCCAAAGAAAACAGGCAGTCGCAGAAAGAGGTCAGTCAGACAAACGTTAAGAGAGCAAGCGAGCATTGCCTGTACTCTCACCCGCAAACAATGTTCTCTTTACCTTTCTCTCTCTCTCACACACACGCACACATTCGTACCTTCTGGGCCGTCTGCCGGCTCCTTGGTGTCCAGCGGGACCTCTGTCTCTTCACTGCCCTCCAGAGGAGCCACAGATTCCTCCTCCTCCTCCTGCTCCACCTCCTTCTTTCTCTTCTTCTTGTCCTTCTTGCCAGGAGTCTCAGTAGTATCTCTGCTCCTCTTCTTCTTCTTTCCTCCCACGCTGGGCGTGGCTAGGGCCATGTCAGAGTCAGAGGGCGGGGCTTCCTCCTCCTCTACTTCAGGGACAGCAGCTAAACACACACACACACACACACACACAAGTGCACACAGAGTCTGTAGTTATTTCCTGTGCTACCCATGTCCTGGTCTCCTCTCCTCCTTCTCCCAGCTGATTGGTGGCCAATATACAAGACTTATCTCCTTCTACTACCCCAATGAGTGCTGTGTGGGGGGGGGGGAGGCAGAGCTAGCATGGTGCTACCTGTGGAGGCGGCAGGTGTGTCATTCTTGTCCTCTGGAGTGGTCGATGTCACTACCTGATCCTCTGCCTTTAGGTTTCCAGCTAATACAGTCTCTCCACTCTGCAACCAGGCGACAACATATAATGCATTACTCTGTACTAGAACACCAGTAGATAGTGTCTAAACAAGTGTATGACTCTGTACAAGACCACAGTACTTGGTAATATAGACATCTTACCAAGAACTGTACAAGAAAATCTATACTAGATAGTATACAAGCCTGTAATCTAATCGGTGGAGGATCTTACCTGAGACTCCTCCTCTTCCTGTACAGGAGCTGAAGAAGAGAGAAGGAGGACAGAGAGAAGAGATGGATGAGAAAGGAAAGAGAGAAAGAAGGATGAAGAGAAGGGGAGAAGGATTAAGAGAAGAAAGCAGAGGAGAAGCATAGAAAAGGAGTTAGCATCATTTTGAGAAAGGGACACTGCAGTGTGGGATGAGAACTACAGAATCAGCTACCCTCTGGGGGTGGGGCTTCAGCATCCTCCTCCTTAGTCTCCTCCGGTGTGGGTGTGGCCAGAGCGACTTCTTCCGTCTGCGATTGGATGGGAACATATCAGAATGGATACCCAATAGTACAGCAACTCACACATTTACAGTTTTTGAACTCCATCTCCCATACTGCACCTCTTCTGGACTGTCCACTTCCTCTGCATCCTCCTCCTGGCCTGCAGGGGGAGGGGCCTGGGTGTGACTGACAGATGTCTCAGGGGCAGCAGGTTCTGTGGCAACCTTGGGGGGTTCTAAGGTTGACTCTGGGTTCTGGTAAAGAGCCAGGGCAGAGAGGTGAACACATATAAGATTGAATATATCAAAGTTGAGACAAACAATTCAGAAGTTTGGATAACATGGGACCACCTACTCAGGCCCTTCTTCCCGTCTACCTTTTCTTTTCTACTTCCTGTTCACCTTCCTCTTCCTGTTTCTTGTCTAGTGTAATCTTTCTCTTTCCTGTCAAAATAAATCTGCCTACTTCCTGTCTACCTTCACCTTCCTTCCTAATATAATCTTTCTACTTCCTCTTTATCTACCTCTTCCTGTTTCCTGTCTAGTGTCACCTTCCTGTCCAAATTAATATTTCTACTTCCTGTCTATGTTCTTCTCTCTGTGTTCTGTCTACTTCCTGTTTGCTTGAATCTGGACCTGAGTAAAACGAACCTTGATTGGTTCATCCTCCTCACTCTCGTCACTGGAGCTGGAGGCCTCCTTGGCAGAAGCAGGGGCCTTGAGCTGAGCCTTTGCCTGGATGGGGGCAGCCTGTTTGGGGGTGGCCGGGGTCTCATCCTCGGAGTCTGAGCTGCTCTCCTGGACGGGCGCCGATGCAGGAGGTGGCGCTTTGGCTGGTGTTTTCTGAGGGGGTGGAGAGACGCTTAATACCTATTCAGAGTTATTGTTAGTCTCCTAATTTCCAATTTGGTCTAATCTGGGAGTAGGTATAATCTGGGAGTAGGTATAATCTGGGACTAGGCCTAATATTTGAGAAGGAGCCTTGAGGCCTGGTGTGTCATGGACTGTGGTCTGGCCAAAGCTAGGTTGAACAACAACCAACAACACCATCTAAATCCACTTAGAGGCCAAAATGAGCTAATCTTGCCTTCTACCTGATTACCAGATGGGTAGTCAAAGCAGGTCGCGTGTCAGTGTACGTCATTTGCAAAGACTTGAGTGTAATCGACGTCTCTCATCCTTCATATAAAGACCCTGGGGCCAAACCCAGCCAGATAGAGTATTAACACGTGAGCCAGTGGACCCCGGCCATGTCCACTTTGTCCAAACAATCCTGAAACCCTCACGGCCCAGTGGGTCAGAATAAAACCTGACAGAACCGCCGGTCTAGAACACACACACACGCAAAGGCCTGAGCGGCCAGGAAACCAGAGAGACCCAGAAATGCCGAGGTCTAGACACACATTAGCACAGTGACTAGGCATCAGATATGTCACTCCGTGGCAGTACTCACACACACACATGCAGGCACGCACGCACATACATACACAAACACACGCACACAAATCTGTGTAAAGATATAATATGATCGTTCAGTCCACTTTTCCAACACCACCCCCTGCCAACCCCACCAGCAGACAAGTTGAAACAAGTTAACCTATGATGGAGGGTTAGTGTGTACATGTGTGTGAGTTTAGATGTGTGTTTGTATATTGGTGTGTGTTCACCTGTGGTGGGGGAATGTCCTCTTCACTTTCTGAGTCACTGTCTGAGTTCAGGGCAGGTTTAGAGGCTGGGGCAGTGGAGGCTGAGCTAGGGGCAGCTGGGGTCTCAGCTGCCACCTGTTTGACATGGCAGGAGAGAGAGAGAGAGTGAGAGAGAGTGCGAGTGAGAGAGAGAGAAGGAAAGAGAGAGAAGGAGAGAGAGAGAAGGATAGAGGGAGAGAGAGAGAGAAGGATAGAGGGAGAGAGAGAGAGAAGGATAGAGGGAGAGAGAGAGAGAGAAGGATAGAGGGAGAGAGAGAAAAAAAGAGAATGAGAAAGAGAGATAGCACTATAGAGCTCTTCGAATAAGACAGTTTGGTCTAGCTCCCCCTGTATCGACCAATCCCAGATCTAGCACAGCATTTGCAGGACTACCCTCTTCACCTGGGTTGGTGGAAGCCCCTCCTCGCTCTCTGATTCGTCTGCTTCCGTGTTGAGAATGGCTGCTGCCTGTGACAAACAGGTGGGACAGAGAGAGGTCAACGAGTAGGACTGACCCCAATCTTCCAATCACTTCTATCTCTACTGCACGATCATCCTCCCTTCTAACCAACCAGACCCCTCTCTCCAAATCTCTTGCCTCTTCCTCCACGTCTTCCTCTGCCTTTACCATCCCCATCTCCTTTACCTCCTCCTCTTCTTCCTCGTCCTCCTCCTCCTTCTCTAAGGGTGCTGCCTTCAGGGGGGTGTCGAGGGCGCTGTGCTGCTCAGCAGGGGGGGGCAGGAGATCTGGGGAAACACCGGTATCAGATTACAACCTAGACCACAACCCATATGGAACATAAACCACAACCAATACAGAACCTAGACCACAACCCTTACAGAAATCACAGCCACACATACAACCAATATTTTCTTTCATTTGTAAAGCACATTTAAAAACAACAGCTGTTAGCGAGTGCTGTACAATAGTTAATAAGCAAAACACTCACAATATGACACAAAACACTCACAGACAGTGCAAAAACAATTTACCACTGCACCTACCCATGGCCATATGCCACAATAAATACATGAGTTTTAGAAAGAGATTTTAAACCACCATATATTGATGCAGTTTCTATACTGAGTGGCAAATGATTGGAACACTCTAGAACAGTCTAGAATATGGTTCGGAGTTCTCGCAGCATTTTTTGATGGAACGAAAGACGATCCGAAATATAAGGAGCCAAGCCATGCAGACTTGTATAAACAAACATTATTGCCTTCAACTGAATAAAGGTTTTCAGTGCCAGCGTTACCTGTGACTGGTTTGGCATCCATCTCTTCTTCTTTGGGCTGCTGACTGAGGTTGTCTTCTTCTGTGGTAGGGGAGGGGTCGGCCTTGATGCCTTTCTTCAGCGTGGTGGAGTCCACCTCGGCCTCCTGCTTAGCTACCTGTCCAAGTGCTGAGATCCTGGAGGACACACACACGCAAAAACACACCGTTTAAACAACACTCTTATTACACTCTTATAACAGTCATCGCACAATAAAGTGACTTCGAAAATACTTCAAGGGGAGTTGAACCCATTGAATCAATGCTTTTAGGAATGCTTGAGTTGCATTGACACTTTGAATATGATTGGTGTTGTTTAATGTAGAGGTTTAAGATCATACTTGGTCCAGGCTGAGTAGATTTCGTTCAAAGAGAGAAACTCTTCTGGGTTCTCCGACTGCGGGGGGTTGCAACAACATCTCAACGACTGGCATACTTAGAAACACATACTGAATCTACTTACATAAGATTACATTGCATTCATATAGCAAACACTTTGTTCCAGAGCAACATCCTTGGATGGGGTTGACAAATACTACTTAATACAGTTTGCGTGTCCACGTTTTCGTCTGATAAATAAGTCAAAAGCGAGGGGCCTAAGGGGGTCGGAGACATGCTGCCATGTGTCTCTCTGTTACATAATGTTCTTTACATGCTAGCAGCCAGAACATTGGCTCAACACGCGTCTCGTTCTCACAGGACCCAACCGACAACACAACCTTTCTCTCCTGCGTTGAATTTGTATCTCACCTGCAATTAATGAAAGCTATTACACGATTTGACGTCGGCCAATGCAAAACATGACAGTTGTCGACTTAGCATAGGGGATTACAACGCACGTCGTTTTGTAATGATCTATATAAGTATTTTTCTGCGTTCCGAGGGAAAATCTTTACGAACACTGTAAAGATGATCTAATCTAACTATTTACCTGAGCAACATGCTTCTTCAGTCCTTTGGCAGCTTTCTGATAACCGTTTTCCTTTAAATGCTGATAAATTAGGTAAAGCAAGGCACTATCAGATGCATCCGGTTCTTTTGAAGTCATTGTCTTAGAATAGCACGATTTCACTACCAAACTACTTGTCATGTAATGAGTTTACTGAACAGATAAACAAGGTATTACTTCATCCTAGCATAAGCGTCTGCATGAATGAATCGACAACGCCCCCTTCTTGCGTTCTCTCTCTCTCTCCCTCTCCCTCTCTCTCGCTCTCTCTCTCTTTGCATGCTGGGACAAGTAGTTTCATGACTCCGTTGAATAAAACAGAAATAATTGCTCTCATGTTCAAACACTGTGCTTTACATAAAACATCGTTGCACATGACACTTTCTGTACGTAGTAAGTGCTTATTGCACGTCCAATACGTCACTATGTCGGATGAACATTTTATACGAAACACGTTATTGTTCTCGCTCCTTCCTTAAACGACCAAAAGAGGGCGCCATGCACCACCGTGCAGGTCGAGCTAAAGGCAGACTAGTGCTTGTACACAACCCAGCCACTGTTGTTGAAATTGAAGGGGGAAGGGCAAGACCAGTAGGCAGGCATGCTGACAAGCAGGCAGCCAGCCAGACAAACAAACAGAAAGACAAACAGGCTGACAGGCAGGCTGACAAGCAGACAGACAGGCAGGCAGGCAGGCAAGCAGGCAGGCAGGCAGGCAGGCAGGCAGGCAGGCAGGCAGGCAGGCAGGCAGGCAGGCAGGCAGGCGCTGTGTCCTGGTTCTATGCAGCTGTGTAATGTGATCTACGGTGTTTCCAACCAACATGGCGCTAGCTACATTCCCCACATAGCTCTCACACTCATGCAGCTCCAGTCACGGCCATGCCAACTGACCTGGGGGGTCGCCCTCAGGGTCATGGCCTCACCTAGCTCCCTCCACCACTCTGGAGCTGTCTCTGTGTGTGAATGTGTGTGTGTGTGGGGGGGGGGGGGGGAGGGGGGGTGTAAGGTTGCAAAGTTTTTAAAGGACACTGATGATATAAAGTATAATATTGCAAAAGGAATTTTGACCTTAAGAATATAAAATGAACATTTTGTTGTAAATGTGGTTTGAACATCAACATGCACATATACATGTATGGACGCAGATGGTGAGGGATGAGAGGAGAAGAGAGGAGGCGAGGAAGGCCCGAAGCCTGTATCCTTCAGCAGGCCAGGACAGTGTAGGCTGCATTAGGATGTTATGTAAGTACGGTATAAAAGCCAACAAGCTGCTTTGAGACAGCCACACATTCCTTCATACACACACACAAAGCTGATAGATAATAAATGTTCTATTCAGCCTCCCCTGTGAGGGAGTCACGATGCCCTCTGCGTTCTGTACTCCTCAATCACAGCAGGACAAAGCTTGAAGGACCAAGCACACAGGAAGAGGGGAAGGGAGGGAGGGAGGGAGGCAGGGATGGGGGGAGGGAGGGATGGAGGGAGGCAGGGAGGGAGGGAGGCAAGGAGGGAGAGACAGAGAGAGAGAGAGAGAGAGAGAGAGAGAGAGGAA
>BROE01000017.1:1726331-1758089 GCA_036571765.1 Plecoglossus altivelis | reverse complement strand
AGGGAGGGAGGGAGGCAGGGATGGGGGGAGGGAGGGATGGAGGGAGGCAGGGAGGGAGGGAGGCAAGGAGGGAGAGACAGAGAGAGAGAGAGAGAGAGAGAGAGAGAGAGGAAGGCAGGCAGGCAGGCAGGCAGGCAGGCAGGCAGGCAGGCAGGCAGACAGACAGACAGACAGATAGATAAGGAGTCCGGTAGGCAGACCAACAAGAGAGAGGGAAAGTACGATTGTGTATATATGTGTGTGAGAGAGTCAATGTGTGTGTGTGTGTTTGTGAGTATGTGAGCCTCTGTGTGTGACAGAGAGATGGAGTGTGTGTGTGTGTGTGCTTGTGTGTGTGTGTACGTGTCTGACAGGGTTCAACGTTGCATGTGAATGAGCCCGTCTCAGCAGAACTGTGTTTCCTGAAGCAGACAGGAAGTTGATGTCTCCTGCACCTAGCTACACCTAATGAGTCACATCTGGCATCCCTCCTCCTCCGGTCTGCCTAACTGTCTCTCCGTTCCCCATTTTTAACTCTCCTTTGTCTCTATCCCCCAGATATCTCCCCACACCCATCTCTTTCTCTCTCCATCCTTCTCTCTATCCTTTGCCTCTCATCCGTCTCTCCGTGGCATCTTTCTCCTCCTTTCCTCTATCCGGTCATCAATCTCTCCATGCTTCATACCTTCTCCATACCTTCCACCCTATTTGTCTCTCCAGACCCTTTTCTCCCTTCTCTAGTTCTTCCTCGTGCCCTTTCTCTCTTCCCCGACCCTCTCTCTCTTCTTTCTTTGTTTCTTTCTTTTTTCTTCTTCTCTTAGTGTGTGTTTGGGCGTCCATACTGAATAAAACCACACATCAGATCTACTCTTGCCCCGATCAAAGTGTTACCGACAGTAGATGTTAAGATCAACAAGATGTTTTACGTGAACTCTCCCGTTAGATATAAGCTTGATTCGTTCATTCGTTGTTACTACTTTAGTCGTAATACTGTAGTCAAGTAATGAAGTTAACCCCTAAATGAACAATCATGGAAGTAAGCCCGAGCCTTGGAGTCTCTCGGGCCGAGATGCACCTTGTCGCGCGGCACCGAAAGGGTGCTCTCCGGTTACACGGTGTTGGGATGAGTCCACGAGAGACCCGGGCGGGGTTAGGACTTCACGAATAGGAAGACGGAATCAATCGTTTTGGAGTCAAACGTTGAGACAAATGCTTACATGTCTTGCGTAATATAAACAGGGTGGTTTACATTTGGGAAGTGCAATTTGCGCGCGCGTGGCGCACGGAGGTGGAATGCCACGTCCTGAAATGTTGCAACTTTTTGGGAAGTTGAGCCGTACTCTGATAAAGAACAGGATGTGGCTGAATACACGCGACGCTCTTTCGCGTGTAGCTTAGCAAGACTCTAAGTGAAAAGTCTGTTTGTGAGGCGAACACACGAGAATGTGAAGAGAAGAATGAGTCTGTGTGTAAGGTCGAGCAGACGGGGTTAAATTCCCCCGCTGAACCGTTTCAGGTTGTGAGAATGCGAGCCGCGAGCACCCTATGCCTCCTCAGCCTTCTCAGCATCGGTAACCCGTCGTTCCAAGACGCGTTCCAACCCAACTTGCTGGACCAGGATGAGAACACACAAGACGACGACGCCGCCTTTGAACCGAGGCGGCCTCCACACATCATCTTCATCCTTACGGACGATCAAGGCTACAATGACGTCGGTTACCACAACCCAGATATCCATACGCCGACATTAGACCGTCTGGCCGCGGAGGGGGTGAAGCTGGAGAACTATTACGTGCAACCGATCTGCACGCCCTCCCGCAGCCAGCTTCTCACCGGCAGGTACAGTGGGGCTCCAAGGGTAGCGGACGTGTGACGCAGCACACACAGTACATGTATTCCCGTGCACTTTGAGGATTTGCCTTTGTAAGAGCGTGTCTGAGCGAGTGCGCGAGACTGTTTGTGTGTTTATGCGTGTGTGTCTGTATCTGCTTATGTGTCTGTGTGTCATATTCCTTCTTAGTCATGCTATGTGAGCAGAAACATCTGTTGTGAAGAAGATGAGGGGGAGGGGAAGTAGAGAGGGTGATGCGAAGAGAGAAAGAAAAAGTGAGAAAGTGGGACAAGGACAGATTGGGGATCGAAAGATAGGGAGAGGGGGAGAAAAAAAGGGGGGGGATGGGGGGAGTGGACGAGGGGGGGTGCACTTTAACTGCTGTTGTAGTTTTGGCTGCTGTTGCTGTTTCACAGACTCAGTTTGTTGAGCCAAGATCAATAGGGAGGGGGGAGGAGAGGATGAGAAAGAAAAGGGAGAGGAGTGGAGATGGGGAGAAGAGAGTAAAGGAGAGGGAGAAGGAGGAGGACAGGAGAGGAGGGTGGCAGTAGAGCCAGTTAGTGTTTACACTGTACAACATCCGTCCAGGAATGTAGATGTTCACCTTCTGGAAACAGCATGTACACACACACACACACACACACTCACGCGCACGCACACACACACACACACACACACACACACACACACACACACACACACACACACACACACACACACACACACACACAAGAATGGAGCTTTTTCTCAGGAGACAGGAACTTACCATGTCATATTACACCTCTATGATACTCTCTGGATGCCGGCTGCATGTGTGGATGTGTGTGTGTACACAAAAGCGCTTTAAAGTGTGTGTTTGTGTGTACAGACACCCCTAGCCTCTTGTTCCAGCGGTGTAGCTGTCTATTGCCAGATCATCACTCAGCCTAGACTGGTGTAACCAGCACACACACAGTCACCAAGTGTTGCATGTCTCCAGGTACCAGATCCACACAGGCTTGCAGCACTCCATCATCCGTCCCCGTCAGCCCAGCTGTCTGCCCAGGGAGCTGCTCACCCTGCCCCAGCGCCTGCTGGACCGTGGCTACGCTACCCACATGGTGGGGAAGTGGCACCTGGGCTTCTACAGGTAAGACTGGAGGGTGTAGATAGAACCTGGGGGTGCTGGTAGGACCAGGTGGTGTAGGTAGGACTAGGGGTGCTGGTAGGACCAGGGGTGCTGGTAGGACCAGGGGTGCTGGTAGGACCAGGGGGTGTAGGTAGGACTAGGGTATGCTGGTAGAACCAGGGGGTGTAGGAAGGACCAGTGGGTATAGGTATGACCAGTGGGTGTAGGTAGGACTTGGTGGGTACAGGTAGGACCAGGGGGTGTAGGTAGGACCAGTGGGTGCTGGTAGGACTAGGGGGTGTAGGTGGGACTAGGGGGTATAGGTAGGACTAGGGGGTGCAGGTAGGACTAGGGGGTGCAGGTAGGACTGGGTATGGACTAGGAGGTACTACTGACCTAGAGGAATGGTTCCTCACTTCTAGTCTCTTCTCCTCTCTCCTCCTCCACTCCGCCCGGCACGCCTTTCCTCTCCTCGACTTCACTTTTCTCACCTCCTCCTCCTCCTCGCTTCTCCTCCCTTCCTCCCCTCCCCACCTCTCTCCCTCCTCTTGTTCCTCAGGCGTTCCTGTCTTCCCACCCAGAAAGGTTTCCAGAGCTTCTTCGGCTCGCTGACAGGAAGTGTGGACTACTACTCCTACGGGTCTTGCGACGGCCCCGGTCTCTGCGGCTACGACCTCCACGAGGACGAGCACGTCTCCCGCGGTTACGCTGGCCGCTACTCCACACACCTGTTCACCCAGCGGGCCCGCGCCATCCTGTCCTCCCACAATGCATCGCTCCAGCCTCTTTTCCTGTTCCTATCACTGCAGGCAGTGCACACACCTCTGCACCCCCCGAAATCCTATATCTACCCTTACCGCCGCATGGGCAATGTAGCAAGACGCAAGTACGCCGCCATGGTAACCACTGTGGATGAATCGGTGCGCAAGGTCACCTACGCCCTCAGGAAGTACGGGTTTTACCGGAACAGTGTGCTCATCTTCTCCACGGATAACGGGGCTCAACCCTTCACAGGGGGCAGCAACTGGCCCCTGCGTGGACGGAAGGGAACCTACTGGGAGGGGGGGGTGAGGGCGGTGGGCTTCGTCCACAGCCCCCTCCTCAGATACAGACGAAGGACCTCCAGAGCCTTGCTCCACATCTCTGACTGGTACCCCACCCTCGTGGGGCTGGCGGGGGGCAACGTGACGGAGGCAGATGGGCTGGACGGCTACGACGTGTGGCCCACCATCAGTGAGGGGAAGGAGTCCCCGCGCTTTGAGATCCTCCACAACATCAACCCCCTGCACAGGCGGGCCGGGCAGGGAACAGGGCGCAGGCCGGCGGAGAAAGCCTCCAGGAAAAGCCATGGTCTCGTCAAGGCCTCCAAGAAGAGTTCCAGGAGAGCAGCAAGCTTCCGTAAGTCCTCTGGGAGGAAAGCCGCCAGTACAACCCCATCCACCTCTTGGGGTGCTTCTAGGAAAGGCTCAAGCCGGGCTTCCAGAAAAGTCCCCAAGCAAGACAAGGCATTTTCGGGGAAGGACTCCAGGAAAATTCCTGGTCCCACTAAGGCCTACTTGGAAAAGGGCTCCAGCTCCAGGCAGGGGCCCAGACGCGGGTCCCGGGCCAAGGTTCCTAGCCCTGGTCCTGTGGGGCAGGTCCAGGAAAGCCTGGCTGTGTTTGACACGTCAGTGCAGGCAGCCATCAGGGTGGGAGACTGGAAGCTGCTGACAGGAGACCCTGGACATGGTGACTGGGTTCCACCCCAGGTTCTAGCCACGCTCTCAGGAACCTGGTGGAACCTGGAGAGGAACATCGAGGGAACTGACAAAAGCGTCTGGCTCTTCAACATCACAGCGGACCCCTATGAACGCCACGACCTGGCCAGTCAGCGGCCGGACGTGGTCCGACAGCTTTTGTCTCGCCTGGCGTTCTACAATCGCACGGCGGTGCCCGTTCATTTCCCTGACGACGACCCCCGCGCGAACCCTGACCTCCACGGAGGGGCCTGGGTTCCTTGGGTGGGAGAGGAGGAAGAAGAGGGGCAGGCTAAGGTCTCCAAGAAAGGCAGGAATAAGACGAAGAGGAAGAAGTGTAAACTTTGCAAACTGAAGTCCTTCTTTAACAAGCTTAACACACGGATGATGTCTAACAGGATAGACAGATGAAGGTAGCTAGAGGGGAGGGACGGTGGGATGGGCTGAAGATGACTGTTTGAGATGCACACACGTAGACAACCACACACACACACACTGTAAATATGAGAGGCGTGTAAAGAGAATTGATCCTTAATTCAGCCAAATAAAAATGATAAAACCTTTCAAAGACTTTTTCTCTTCCCTCCAGCACACTTCCCTCTCACTTCTATCCAACATCCCCCACCCCCTCTCTTTGTATCTTTCCATCTGCTCTCCAAAATCCCTCCCTCTGTCTCCCTTTCTATCTCTCTCTCTCTCTCTCTCTTTCTCTCGGTCTCGGTCTCTCTCTCTCTCTCTCTCTCTCTCTCTCTCTCTCTCTCTCTCTCTCTCTCTCTCTCTCTCTCTCGGTCTCTCTCTCCCTCTCTCTCTCGGTCTCTCCTCTTTTCCCCTGCCAGCTACCCTCTTTCGTTCCGCCAGTAAAGCCTGAAGGATAACAGGTCACTGTGTTTATCTGCGTTTGACATCTTGGTTCACGTAGCAGATGCTTCTATCCACAGAGGCATGCACATGGCGCGCGCAAGACGCGAGTAGTTCTCACACGGTTTCCGCTGTCTCCTTCAAAGAAGTATCGGTGTTTACCGCGCCCAGTGCAGCAATAACCCGATCTCATCTAGCAGGCACAGTAAACAATAACTGAATCTCTACCGCAGTATGACAGGTCACGGTACAACAATATCAAGATGGGAGCACTGTATAGTGCAGTATAGTTATAGCATCTCAACAAGGATAAGGTAAGACAGAGCAACAACATCCCAGCTAGGGGAGAATGTCGAGCGGTGCAACAATAACAACATCGTAGATGTTCTCCTTTTACAGCGTAGCTGCAGCTGCTTTGTGTCCAGGGACTGCATCCAGTCTGGCTCACACACGCACACGCACGCACACACACGCACACACACACGCACGCACACACGCACACACACGCACGCACACGCACGCACACACACGCACACACATGCACACACGCACACACACGCACACACACGCACACACACGCACACACACGCACACACACACACAAATACACAGAAAACAACCTGAGCTCATATGAAATTTCCTTCCTGGATGAAAACACTTTCAGAGGTCAAAGATTTCTGGAGAGTTTAACTGTCATCCTTCAAACTAAGATGACCAGGATAAATACAACTTGGGACACATTACAGACACATATGAAGGAGTCAGGAGTTCAGTTTATTGTGAGAATTTATGAGTGAGTGTGTATGTGTATATTTGTGTGTGTGTGTGTAGGTCCATTACATGCCAGCGCAAGTCACCAGCTGCAGAACCGGACAGAATGTTCTTGAACAATTCTGTTGTTTCTCACCGGACAGGGAGCAGCTCTGAGAATGCCCACCCGGTGTGTACGTGTACCTGTGTGTGTACTTTGTGTTTACCCAGGCCGTGAGGAGCTATCACCGTGACATCACCTGTTACATCATCCTTGACGTCATCTGCGCCTTAATCAAAGAGATTTGTGCGTGTGTGTGTGTGAGGACGGGCAGAGGGCAGCTGTGTGTGTGTGTGTGTGTGTGAGGAGGGGCAGAGGGCAGCTGTGTGTGTGTGTGTGTGTGTGTGTGTGAGGAGGGGCAGAGGGCAGCTGTGTGTGTGTAGACAGGCTGAGAGAGAGAGGCTTAAGCAGAAACAGTGAGAGAAAAAGAACCAGACAGTAAGAAACAGTTCTCTATGGTTAATAAAATTGCATGATCTCTCGTCAAGATGTAAAAATAGACAATGCCAGCTCACTGGTTCAGTCTCTCCTTCAGTCTCTCACTCAGTCTCAGTCTATCTCTCTGTCTCTCTAAGTCTCTTTCTCCCTCTTTTTCATGCATCTCTTGGTCCAGTAGATATGTAGGCAGTTAGACAGAAAGGCAGGCAGGCAGGCAGGCAGGCTGACATGAAGTAAGACACTGACAGACAACTATGCAGAAAGACAGACATACACTCAGACAGACAGAGGCCCACGATGATGACGCATATCTATGTGTTGCCATGGAGATTTTGGAATGTTCCCAGGAGACACAGTAAGAACAAATGTTACCGCAGTTAAGATACATACACACACATACACACACCAACATATACATGTACATATACTCACACAAACACGCATACGTACTTGTATACGCAATTGCACGTGCCTATGCACTCACACACACTTCCACAAAAGATCAAGTGCAGCTACAGTCCTGTTTGCCATCAGCAAACTCTATCATGAGATTGGCGTGTGTGTGTGTATGTATGTGCACATGTGTTGGCAGGCTTGGTTTGCGTCGGCGAGTGGTTTGCATGTGTGCGTTTTGTGAATGATTTTTCTTCTACGTAAGTGCTTACTGTACGTGGGGAGTGTATGTACATTTTGCGTGCGTGTGTGTGTAGTGTGTGTTCAGACACACTGAAAGGTGCAACAGCGATGGTCATTGTTTCACCACCGTAACATGATGCTGCTCTTCCAAGTTGCACCACCAGGAGGCAGTGTCTGTTCTCTGACCAGGAGAGGGCAGAAGAAGACTCATCGTTCCGCATCGCTGAACAACTTTAAACGAGCCACCAGGAGCTTTGATTGGATTCCTTCGGGTCACATGACCCCCTTTGTGTCCTCATGTGACTCATTGCAAGTAAGAATCCTCAGGCATACCTCACCCATCGCCGGTTGAACCTTCTCTCTCTCTCTCTCTCTTGGTCTTCTTTTGTCTCCCCTCTCCTCTTTCTCTTTCCTTCCTCCTCCCATCCTCTCTCCTCTCATCTATGTCTCTCTTCTCATCCCTCTCTCTCTCTCTCTCTCTCTCTCTCTCTCTCTCTCTCTCTCTCTCTCTCGTCTCGTCCCTCCTCTCCCAACCATCCATCTCTACCCTCTCTCCTTCTCTCTCCCTCTCTTTCTCTGAATGTGAAATGTATATGCCTCACAGACTCGTCTTGGAGATGAGAGGGGAGGGGTGGAGTACCCCTTCCTCACTCTCCTCATCCTTTCCAATCTTCACTTTGCTTGGCTATTTCTCCTCTTTCCCTTCATCCCTCCCTTGTGACAACCACTCCCTCCCTAATTCTAGGTTTCATATCCCCCTTCTTTCGACCCTCTCCCCCTCCTCCACCTCCTCCCTTCCCTTCCCTCCTCCCGCTCCACCTTACCCCTCCCTCATTCTCCAGAGTCCTTCGCCTGTGTTGGAAACCCATTCTGGCCATCTAAGCGTGAGCTTAAGATACAGAAAGAGCTCAAGTATTCTGTTTGTTTGGGCATGCATGTGTCTATGCGTGTGCGCACTGGCAGTGTGTGTGTGTGTGTGTGTAGGTGTGTGTGTGTGTGGATGGGTGTGTGTGGGTGTGTGGATGTGTGGGTGCGTGCGTTTGAGAAAGAGAGAAATCAAATGAAGTCAGAGTGTATAGAAGTAAACTACACAAGAGGAATGGAGGATGTTTTTGAAGAGATGAGGGGGGGAGGCAGGGAGGGAGGAGGGGAAGGAGGGGAAGGAGGGGGAAAGCGGGAAGAGGGAAAGAGGGGAGGGGAGAGGAGGTTGGAGGGAAAAAAGCAATAATGGAATCTTGATGAATCTCTGGAAACAAGCCAGACTCTAAACGTTATATATTTAATATCTGTGTCATGGATGAGCCTGTACTGTATGTCTGTGTGTGTATGTGCCTGAATGTGTGCGTGCGGCATGTGTTGTGCGACGAGCGCTCACAGAGAGCGCGTGCGCGCGTGTGTGTGCTTGAATGTGCGTGCGTGCGGCATGTGTGTGTGACTTGCGCTCAGCGAGAGCAGGAGGGAGGGAGGACGCAGTTGCCATGACGACGCAGCTGTGTATTCAGAAGGCTCGCAGGCAGAGGTGCGATTGGACGAGGCCGTGCGACGGAGGAGGGGCCAGAGCTGTCATCCAGACCATGAGCCCTTCTTCACTCCCGATAGAAAGAGGAGAGAGAGAGAGAGGGGAGACGAGAACAAGAAGGGAGGGAAACTAACACCAAAGCTTTGTACAGTTCTTGTGCCGCCACCGCCACACCAGGCAGGAAATCAGTCAGCCAGCCAGCCAGCCAGTTAGCCAGCCAGTCAGTCAGTGAACCAGCCCACTTGCTCCAGCATGGCCACCATCACCTGCACACGCTTCACTGAGGAGTACCAGCTCTTTGAGGAACTGGGGAAGTAAGTTACTCTCTGTTGCACTGCCATGTTGACTGCCTGGTTTACAGCCTGAAGCAGAGTAGAAGTCATGTTGCTCTGTAAGACTATGTGCTGGTACTAGTAAGACTAGAACAGCTGTTCTAGAACACTGAGAATGAACTACTCCTTTTGCTCTAGAACCATGAAAAAACCCTGCTGTTTTTGTTCACGAACACTGAGAGCAGAATGACTGCTGTTGTTCTCGAACACTGAGAGTTGAATGAATGGTTTTAATCTAGAACACTGAGAATAGAACTGCTGCTATTATTCTTGAACTTCTGGTTTTGTTCTAGAGCACTGAGGCTAGAACTGCCGCTGATGTTCTTGAACACTGAGAATAGAACCGCTGCTGGTGTTCTAGAACACTGAGGCTTGAACTGCCGCTGATGTTCTAGAACACTGAGAATAGAACCGCTGCTGATCTTCTAGAACACTGAGGCTGGAACTGCTGCTGATGTTCTAGAACACTGAGGCTAGAACTGCCGCTGATGTTCTTGAACACTGAGAATAGAACTGCTGCTGGTGTTCGAGAAAACTGAGAATAAAACCACTGGTTTTGTTCTAGAGTATACGTACTGCTGTTTTAGAATGTTGAGAATAGTACTGCTGGTTTGGTTCTAGAACACTGAGGCTAGAACTGCCGCTGATGTTCTAGAACACTGAGAATAGAACCGCTGCTGATATTCTTGAACACTGAGAATAGAATTACTGTTGTTGTTCAAGAACACTGAGAATAAAACCACTGGTTTTGTTCAGAATATAAGTGCTGCTGTTCTAGAATGTTGAGAATAGAACTGTTGGTTTTGTTCTAGAACATAGTGCTAAAGTAAAAAAAAGCAAGAGAGATGAAAGGAGAGAGCATAGAGGTGTGAGGGAGTGAAGGAATGGAACAGGGGGTAATAAGAGCAGAATAGGTGGACTGGAGAGAGAGAGTGAAAGAGAGAGAGAGACAGTGACTGCATGATGCTTGTTGCTGTATGTTGCCGTGGGAACAGGTGATAGTTGACGACAGTTGATCGGAGAGAATGCGGATGTTAATGATCTTCCAGGACGCACACAGAGACTCACACACGCACACACACGCACAGACACACACACACACACACATATGCACATGCACACACTAGCTCATGCACATGTCAAATATGGCCTCCGGATCTTGTAGATCAAATCAGAGGTTTCTGTCTCTTTCTGTGATGGAGCGAGAGGGAGGGAGATAAAGAGATAGTAAGAGGGAGAGAGAGAGGGAGATGAAGAGATAGTGAGTGGGAGAGAGAGAGATGGAGAGAGGGATACAGGAGGTCAGGGAGGGAGAGACAGACAGTGAGTAAATATATTGCACATTATAATATAGTTCTGTTTTTGTTTCAGTCCACTTCAGTGGACTACGTAACAAAAGGTTCTGGTCAGAATGACAAAGAAACACACACACACACACACACTCCCTCCCTTCCCCCTTCCCCTCAGACAGACTGACAGCAGTGTCTCCGGGGATAGTTGCTTCCTCTGGTGTGTGTTTGTGTGCAGGGGTGTGTATGTGCGCTTTTGTCTTCTTCAGTGGAGCTATCTACTGCCCACTCCCCCCCCCCCCCCCTCCAAGATAGTGAAAGTTGTGTGTCTCTCCTAGCAGACCGAACAGTATAAACACAGGCTACGGGGATATTAAGGCCTGATAGAGGACTGAACTCTCTCTGCAGGCAGCAGAGAGGAGAGGAGAAGAGAGAGAGAGATGCAGAGAGAAAGAGAGGGAGAGAGATGGAGGGAGACAGAGAGAGAGAGAGAGAGATGCAGAGAGAAAGAGAGGGAGAGAGACGGAGAGAGGCAGAGAGAGTAACAGAGAGAGAGAGAGAGTGAGAGAGAGAGAGAGAGGGACAGAGAGGTAGCGGTAGAGATGTGGCAGGGACAGAAGAGAGGAAGAGAGAGGGAGAGGGAGGTAGAGAAAGAAAGATGTAGAGGTGGAGGTGTAGAGGCGGGAGTGCGAGAAAGAGAGAGAGAGACGGGGAGAAAGAGAGAGAGAATGAGAGGTAGTGCGAGAGAGGGTCTGGTGAACCTCCCTGACCCCAGCCCACACCGTTACTCCCACACACACACTCTCAACATCACACACCTATCTCTCTCTCTCTCTCTTTCACACACACACACACACACACACTCATGCACACACATACACAAACACACGTCAAGCAGCCAAAGATGTTACATAATTCCATTCGGGGGTGGAAACACAGTACTGCATCTGATAGTTGCATCTCACCCACTATCACGGACAAGGTATGTGTGTGTGTATGAGTGTGTTTGTGCGGATAAGTGTAAGCAATGTGTCTCTGAGTTGTGTGTGACGTTTGAGGTATGTGTGAGGACTGTGTGTGAGAGAGAGTGGTGTCTGCAGTGTGTGTATGTGTGTGAGGTATGTTCCTGTGTGTGAGGAGTGCATGTACCTGTGTGTGAGGTGTGTGTGTGAGGAGTATGTGTGAGAGGTGTGTGTTTATGTGTGACAAATGTGAAGGATTTCTGGGTACAGAATGAATGACACACACTAGAGTCCAGGCCCCAGGTCTGCAAGGGAAGTTTCTGACTGTGTTTTTGTTTCCAGGGGAGCCTTTTCAGTGGTGCGCCGCTGTTTGAAGGTGCTGTCAGCACAAGAGTATGCTGCCAAGATCATTAACACCAAGAAACTCTCAGCCAGAGGTCTGCTTGTCTACCTGCCTGCCTGCCTGCCTGCCTGCCTGCCTGCCTGCCTGCCTGCCTGCCTGCCTGCCTGTCTGTCTGTCTGTCTGTCTGCCTGTCTGTCTGTCTGTCTGTCTGTCTGTCTGTCTGTCTGTCTGTCTGTCTGCCTGCCTGTCTCTCTATCTGTCTCTCTATCTGTCTCTCTATCTGTCTGTCTTACTGCCTACCTGTCTGTCTGTCTGCCCAACTGTCTCTCTGACTGTCTCTGTCTGTCTGCCTGCATGTCTGTCTGTTTGTATGGATATCTGTTTACCTGTGTAATTGTATTTCTGTCAACCTGTCTGTCTATATGTGGGTCTACCTGTCTGTCTACCTGTCTGTCTACTTGTCTGCCTGCATGTCGGTCTACCTGTCTCTGTCTGTCGGTCTGTCTGTCTACTTGTCTGTCTGTATGTGGGTCTACCAGTCTGTCTACCTGTCTGTCTACTTGTCTGTGTGCATGTCGGTCTACCTGTCTGTCGGTCTGTCTGTCTACATGTCTTTCTGTATGTCTGTCTGTCCGAATATCTTCCTTCATAGTACACACACACAAACACACAAGCACACACACATACAGAGACGAAGTTGCTAACAAGCAGTCTGCCAAAACCCTCCTGTCCTTCTCTTAGTATCCTGATGGGCGTGTGTGTGCGCGCGCGAGTGAGCGTGTGGGTTCACGAGTAGCCGCGAGTGTGCGTGTTCACGTGCGCGTGTGCGGTCATGCATGCGGGCGTATCAGTGCGCGCATGAGCGCACGCGCGTGCAGGCTTTCAAGTGCGCGTACGGGTGCGTGTGTCTGTGCGCGCACATGCTTGCAAGCGTGCGGTCGTGTGTGTTTTGGCAACGTACGAGCGATACCGGCACGTGCCTCCATCTCATTTAGCAACGCGCCATCAGGGAGCAGCGACTCGCTCAAATGCGAGGCTTCTTAACTAGCAGCTGAACCCAAACAAAACGCTTTTCAAACTCGATTCTTCCTTTGGGTGGGGAGACATCGCAGCTCTTTGAACCCGCCCTCGTAGCCACCGTCAGTCAGGCGCTCGTCCTCACTGCCGTGCTCGTTGGCTGAAAGAAGCTGGCCTTGTCCCTGCGCTGCTTGGCTGGGATGAGGGGAGGATTCAAACAGGCTGTCCGTCGTGTGCGCGCGTGCGTGCGCGCGCGTGTGTGTGTATGTGTGTGTGTGGTGCTGACTCGGCGGAGGCGGGGACTTGGCTGTCAGGCGGACAGAGTGTGTGTGGGGGTTCGGAGAGAGTCGGTCGGTCTCGCATCCGTCTGGGGCAGGTGGGGCTTCTTCTGGGCGTCTCTGCTCTGCTGGTGTGTCTGTGCTGTCTGTGCTGTGTTCTGCTTTTGTCATTGTGTTGCTGATCTGCGGTTGTGTTGCTGATGAGCCGCCGACAAAGCTCATCGTGAAAGAACTCTGCCCTCCTCCCTGTCCTCTTGTGGGTCCCCTGTACTGAGGGTGTGTGGGAGCTTAGTTCATGGGGTGGGTATGTGTGTGAGAGCGAGTTTGTAGTTTGTGTGAAGGTTGGATTCATGGAGTGTCTCCCTGTGTCCTAATCTGCCTGCCTGCCTGCCTGCCTGCCTGCTTGCCTGCCTGCCTGCCTGCCTGCCTGTTTGTGTATGTGTGTGTGTTGAGGGCTGGATTATGGGGTGCGTGTGTGCATGAGGGAGTTTGGTTGGCAGGGTGTGTATTGGTTCCCTGTGGTGGCATCCAGGTGTGTGTTTGTGTTTGTCGGCTTTAATTACAGTACTATTAGCTGTTTGGCATCAGTGAGTCTGTGTGTATGTGTGTGTGAGTGTGTGTACATGGGTGTGTTCATGGGGTTGTGTGTGTGTGTTTGTTTGTTTGTGAGCAGTCATTAAGGACATTCTAACCAGCTGCTGGTTTGGCTTTCTGCCAAAAAGGGAGGTAACTACATGAAACACCCCTCTCTCCTTCTTCCCTCTCTTTCTCCTTACTCCATCCTTCCTAGCTCTCCCTTCCTCCTCCTCTAGTCTCAATCCATCCCTCTCTTCTTTCTCTCACTTGTCTCTCCCTCCCTCTTCTCCCTCTGTTCTCTCCTCTCCCTCCCACCCTCCCTCTTCTCCCTCTGTCCTCTCCTCTTCTCTCCCTCCCTCCCTCCTAAACTTTTGAAACATTGTCCCCCTCTAAACAGCCATTGTCACGGTAACAGCTGTGAGTGAGTTAGTGAGTATAATACGCTGGTTCCGCTCAATAATTGGCTCATCAGACAGTTCCACAGACAGGCGGACAGACAGACAGGCTCATCAGACAGTTCCACAGACAGGCAGACAGACAGACAGACAGACAGACAGACAGGCAGGCAAGCAGGCAGAAAGACAAACAGACAGCCAGACAGGCTCATCAGACAGTTCCACAGACAGGCAGGAAGACAGACAGACAAACAGGCAGACAGACAGACAGACAAACAGACAGAGAGTTACGGAGATGGAGACAGACAAACAGACACTTTAATTTCTCTTTCTTTCCATTTCCTCTCTCCCTTTACCTTGTCTCTCTCTTGCTCTCTCTTTCTTCCTCCCTCTTTTCCTCTGCTTCTGTCTGTCTGTCTGTCTGTCTGCCTTTACTTCTATATCTTTGTAATCCTGTTCTTGGTATATTCAGCAAGGTTGCTTAGCAACACCACTTTTCTGAGTTCACAGCATAGCTTTACCTATAGTGGTACAGTAGCTTACAGGAGTGTGTGTGTGTATGTGTGTGTGTGTGTGTGCGCGCGAACAGGTTATCAGTGTGACTAAGTTTGTATGAGAGACTGTGTTTTGTGGTTCCTCAGACCAACTGTGTGTGTTTCTTGTGTGCGAGAGAGTGTGTGTGTTCTGTGCGCATAATAGCATGCATTCTCTATGTAAAACAGCAGTTGTATATATGCGTGTTTGTCTACAGGCTGCAGGTGTGACTGAATGAACTTGAGAGGGTATACACGCTCTGACAGTGAGTGTGTGTGAGCGAGCGTGTCTATGAGAGAGAAAGTGTGTGTGTGTGTTAACTGTGTGTGTGTGTCAACAGTGTGTGTGTTAACAGTGTGTGTTAACAGTGTGTGTGTGAACAGTGTGTCTCTTGTGTTTTAGACCACCAGAAATTGGACCGAGAGGCCAGGATCTGTCGGCTGCTGAAGCACTCCAACATAGGTGAGGTCGCACGTGCCATAGACATGCACACTGATACACACACACACACGCAAGCACGCACACACGCACACACGCACACACATGCACATGCACCCACACACACACACACATACACACCCAACACACACACACACCACTCTCTCACATACCCCCCTTAAACACACCAGTGTGGATGCAGACTCTCAAGGCCTTTAGACGTGTGTCCCACTGAGCTTCTGGAACCCTCCATTATTGATAGTGAGGTATTCTAGTCTAGGAGAGGGAGAGAGAGATGGAGGGAAGGAGGGAGGAAGGAGGGAAGGAAGGGAAGGATAGAGGGAGGGAGAGACGAAAGAGGGAGGGAGAGAGAGAGGGAGAGAGGGAGTGAGAGGTGTAGGAGATGGCAAAGAGAGGGAGGAAGGGCGGTGGGGAGAGGCGGAGAGAGAAGGAGGCAGGAAGATAAGGAGGGGGAGGGACGTTTAGAGAGAGGAGGGAGGGATGGTTGAAAACAGAGGGAGAGAAGGGGAGAAAGATAGGTTGGGATGGAGAGAGCGAGCGAGTGAGCGAGAGGAAGGGAGGTGAAAAAAGGTGGAGAGAGAGGGCAGTGGAGACAGAGAGAAAGATGGATGGAGAGAGACGGAGATAGAAATAGAGAGGGGGAAAGACACTGAGAGGGAGAATGAAAGAATGCTCAAACACGCGAGGTCACCGTGTCACAGTGGCAACGACTCGCGTGCGTATGCGTGCGTGTGTGCGTGCGGGTGCGCCCGCGTGTTCTTGCAGGTTCCTCGGGGGTCAGGCTTTGTGTGACCTGTAAGCAAACCCATCCCCCCCCCCCCCCCCTCGCCGCCCTGCACACACACGCGCTCAGTGAGATGTCTATAATGCTGGTTTGGCTAACACCGCTTTCATGTCTGCCTCTTCCCACACACAGCCAGAGTGTGTGTGTGGGTGTGTCAGGAGGGCCATACAGAAGGCTACATTATGTACAGCTATCTGCTCAGGATCCACCCCCTCGGCCTTGTATACGCTAAAAGCCCAGATGGGAAATGGTCTCTCTCTCTCTCACGTACACACGGACGAGACCGCACACGGCCCGGCCCGTAGCTTGACAGGATAAAAGAGGCGTGCTTAGCAATGTTGTGGAGTCCTCACAGGAGGAGTCCCCCTGCTCTGGGGGGGAGGAGGGGGGGGGGCTGGGAGGGAGAGGGAGACAGGGAGGGATAGGGGAGATGGAGGGAGGGTAAGTAGAAGAGATAGAGGGGGGGAGGAAGAAGGTGAGAGAGGGAGAAAGAGAGAGAGATGCTCACAAAGCCATTAATGGGCAGTAAAACCTGCCAGATACTGACCAGTCACACCACCATAGACAGAGATGACTTAATAATGCTGATGCAGGACAGTAGACACACTCATAACCACCCTGTTTACAACTGAAACACTAGACGCTCATTAGGGGGAAAGAGAGGGAGAGGGAGGGGGAGAGAGAGATGGAGAGCGTGAAGGAAAGATAGAGTGAAACGGAACAAGAGAGAGAGATGGAAAGAGGTAGAGAGGGAGGGAAAGAGGGGAGGGAGGCAAAGAGAGAGGGGAAGAGAGAATGACGGAGAGATAGCAGGAGAGAGAGAAAATACGAGAGAAAGTGAGAGAGAGAGAGGCATGCAGGGAAAAAGGGGGGAGAGGAAGAGAGTTATGACTCTTTGTTTACTGACACCTTCCCCAGTCTTCCTCGCTGGACGCGGGGGTTGCTATTCGTCAAGCATCCAGAGCCCGCCCACACACTGACAACCACAGCAGAGTCAGCCAATGAGAACACAGTCTGCCCACACACTAACAAACACAACAGACAGAGCCAATAGGAGAGACGCCTTCGGTTTGCTGTTAAATGTATCTGGCAAGGTGGTTGATACAGGTTGCAATCGTTAAAGGCAGAGTAGAATGGTTGTATGCAGTCTAGAATGGTCGTTTGTAGGTTGGAATGGTTGAGGGCAGGGTAGACTGGTTGGATGTGGTATATAATGGTTGGATGCAGGCTAGAATGGTTGGATAAAGGCTAGAATGGTTGAGGGCAGTGTATTATGGTTGTATGCAGGCTAGAATGGTTGGATGCAGTATGTTATGGTTGGATGCAGTGTATTATAGTTGGATGCAGTGTATTATGGTTGGATGCAGTGTATTATGGTTGGATGCAGGCTAGATTGGTTCACACAAGTTAAGTGTGTTGGAGGAGTGGAGCAGGCATGGGGGGAGGAGGAGGAGGGAGGGAGGGAGGGAAAGGTGGATCAGGGAGGGTGGAGGAGGAGGGGGGAGGGAGGGGGGGAACCATGTTAACACTAAGCCAACGCAAAGACAACGAAATTCGAATCCCACGCTAACCCCTCTCTCTTTAAGTACATGCTACGTATAGGTGAAGACAAGGTACCCGTGAATGATGACATGGTAGCCTACACATAAATGAAGCCAAATACACTTGAAGGACTGAGCCTGTTTGACCCGACTAAGTGACTGTAATTGGCAATAAACACATGGTGCATACTGCACAAAGCTGTCCCAATATGGATGTTGTCGCAAACAATACCGGGTGAAAAACCTCAATTACGAGACCGAGTTGAGCGGGAAGTGTGCTGCAAATGTAGCTTGTAGTACTCGTCTGCAGCTGGACGCTCCAACGGTGAAGCACTCACACGGAATATCTCTCTTACTCTCTGCTCCGCTCCTCCCCTCTCTTCTCCTCTGCTTTCCTCTCCTCCTCTCTTCTCATCTCCTCCTCTCTTCTCATCTCATCTGCCCTCTTCTCATCTCATCTCCTCTCTTCTCCTCTTCTCTCCTCTATTCTTATCTCATCTCCTCTCTCCTCATTTCCTTTCCTCTCTTCTCATCTCATCTCATTTCCTCTCCTCTCTTCACATCTCATCTCATCTCCTTCTATTATCATCTCATATCCTTCTATTTTCGTTTTTGGTTATTTTTCTCTCTTAGTTCGTCTCCATGACAGTATTTCAGAAGAGGGGCACCATTATCTGATATTTGACCTGTAAGTATCTGTGTATCTACACATGTATGTATGTATGTATGTATGTATGTATGTATGTATGTATGTATGTATGTATGTATGTATGTATGTATGTATGTATGTATGTCAATCCATCTCATCTCAGAAATTCTCTTTATCTCTCCTAAGCTCCATCTATGAATCCCCATCTCCTTTATCTGAGCTGCTTGTATTTCAGTATGTGCAAGCTTGTATGTAATAGAGTGTCTGTGTGTGTTGGTTTGTGTGTTACTGGGTGTGTTAGTGTGTGTTCAAGTGCTCTACTGTCCATCTCCCATTCTTTCCCGTGGTCTATTGACCATCTGGATCCTCTTCAGAGAACCCCCCCCCCCCCCCAGTCTCCCTCACCCCACTCCCACGGCCCTCCCCTGCCTCCCCTCAGACCGACTGACAGAACCTCCCTCCCTCCCTCCCCCCTCTCTCCTGCAGGGTGACGGGAGGGGAGCTGTTCGAAGACATCGTAGCCAGAGAATACTACAGCGAGGCGGATGCCAGGTGAGCGTGCTCGAGGTTCCTCTTCAGGGGGAGGTGGGGGGAGGGAGGGGGAGGAGGAAAACGAGGGGGGATGGGAGAGTGGAGAGGGAGGAGGGGGAGGAAGGAGAGGAGGAGGAGGAGGAACAGGGTCTATGACCTTCAATGGCAAACCCCCCCTCCACAAAACAAGCACGTGTGACATACGCACACGTAACCTGTGTGCTCCGATGGCGGAGCGCGGCTCCTCGTTGCTGTTTGGCCTCCAGAGTGCGTAGGATGCCGGGATTAAATGTTCAAATTTATTCTCAATAGCCTTCGATTCAGCCTTCTAACTTCCTGCCCACTCCTTCTCTTTCTCTGCTCTCTTCTCTCTGTTCTCTCTGTGTCCCTCTGTCTCTTTCTCTCTCTCTCTGTCTGTCTGCCTCTCTCTCTCTCTCTCACTCAATCTTTCTCTCGCTCTCTCTCTCTCTCTCTCTCTCTCTCTCTCTCTCTATCTCTTTCTCTCGCTCTCTATCTCTATCTCTTTCTCTCTCTTTCTCTGTTCCTGTCTGTCTCTCTCGCTCTTTCTCTGACTCTCTCTGTGTCTGTATCAGTCATTGTATTCAACAGATTCTGGAGGCGGTGCTACATTGTCATCAGATGGGAGTGGTCCACAGAGACCTTAAGGTACCATGAAGACATACACGCACACACAGACACAGACACACACACACACACACACTTCACTCTAGCACATGCACCCACACAGCCACCCACTGACACGCACCCACCAGCCCACCAGCATCCTCCTCTTTAAATGCTCCTCGTCTGTGTCTCTGTAGACGATTACGGCAGAGATCCTCACGCCTACACACTCGAGTACTGAAGGAGGGGGGAGGAGTGAAGAGAGGGGAAAGGGGAGGCGAGAGAGAAGAGAGGAACGACGAGAGAGAGAGAGGAGAGGAGGGGAGAGGAGGGACGGAGAGGAGAGGAAATGAGAGGAGGAAGGGAGGGAGTCTGGAGGGGAGAGCGAAGGAGAGAGGAAAGTGTGGGGTACGAGAGGAGAAGAGTGGAAAGGAAAGGAAAGGAAAGGAAAGAGAGGAGAGGAAGAGAGGAGAGGAAAGGAGAGAGAGGAGAGGAGAAGAGAGAAGAGGAAAGCAGAGAGGGAGTACTATTACATACAGCACTATTCTACACTGTTACAGTAAACATCCCTTTCTCCAACCACACCACCACCGCCCCCCCTCCCCTCTTCTCTCCCCCCCCTTGACCCTCCTCTCCCTCGCCAGCCCGAGAACCTTCTCTTGGCTTCCAAGTCTAAGGGTGCAGCAGTGAAGCTGGCGGACTTTGGCCTGGCCATAGAGGTGGAGGGGGACCAACAGGCCTGGTTTGGTAGGTCACACACACACACATAGACACTCACACTCCCGCAAACACACACAAGCACGCACACACATAGACACCCACCCTCCCGCAAACACACACAAGTACACACACAGAGACACCCACACTCCCGCAAACACACACATGCACACACAGACATAGACACGCACACTCCCGCAAACACACACACACATAGACCCGCACACTCCCGCAAACACACACATGCACACACCCATTCACACAGACGCACACACACGCACACAGACGCACACACATACACATAGAAATGCACACTCCCGCAAACACGCACACGCACACAGACGCACACACACACACATAGACACGCACACTCTCACAAGCACGCACACACCCATTCACACACACGCACACACACATAAAGACACGCACACTCCCGCAAACACACACCGATATACCAACTCACACACACGCACACACACACATAGACACGCACACTCCCGTAAACATGCACACCGACACACCTGCTCACACACACGCACACACACAGGCTAGTCATTCACTCACACATCCGCGTCCACCCACACACTCACACAAACACACACTCGCTCATCCACTCACACATAAATACAGACATGCCCATACTCACACGTGTACACACACACTCTCTCTCTCTCTCTCTCTCTCTCTCTCACACACACACACACACACACACACACACACATACAGATGTTGCCTTATGTAGGTGTTGGAGTGGCTCGATCTAGTGTCATTTACACATCAGAATGACACAGAAGAGATTGCTCAATTGATGCTGTAGGTGAAAACTGCATCTGGTGATAAGTTGTTCAGTCTGTTTTTTGTTGGAGCTTTAAACAAGGTCCAACAGAGTCCAGAACTTTGAAGTTATTTTTAAAAGTGTTGGTAAATGCCATGATAACCAATTAAATTGCATATTTTACTTTGTGTAGTTTCCAACACATTTTCCTGTCTGAGTGATCAACTGCACCTGTTGTTTTCTGTGTGTGTGTGTGTGTGTGTGTGTGTGTGTGTGTTAGCTTTAGCTGGGGGCGTTTTAGCTGTGTCTAGTTTGGTCCTTGTGTGTAGTCACGGTGTCTGGTGTGTCTTTGTCACTTTGTGGGTGTACCTGTCCTTACGAGGAAGTCGTCTATCCTTCGTATGTTTCAGTTATTTCTTCGCTTTTAGTCTGCGTGCATCGTCGAAGCCGATACAGACATGTAGGCCCATCGTGTCGATGCACGTTGATTTTTTACACAAACGCAGGACATCTGGATACAGTGTACTTCTTGTGGATACCGTGAATGGGAACAGGTGTGGTGAGTCACCGCCACCCTCGCCACTCTCGCGACCCTCGCTCCACAACTGCAGGCAGCGGCCCTCGTTACTGGTGTGTCATCCTCAGAACGTGGTGACACCGGAATCAGAAACGGTTTTATTCGCCATGCAAGATATACAAGCACATAATTTACTGTGGCAGGGAAGTGCAAACGTAGAACATATATGAAACATACATAACATGTTTCCAATGCGCGTCAAACGGATCCATCCAGAGGGATTGGAAGCGTGTTAATTAACTTCAAACTTCTCCTTTATTGGTCCGATTTTTCCTATCAAAAACCAAAAGGACTTTTGTTCGGAGTAGGGAATTGGAGTGAAGACTCGCGCTCAGCCACGGAACCATCTCCACTTCTATGCGGTTACAACATTTGGTGGTGAGTTGAGTGTGCAAAGGTTAGAAAGTGACAGGAAAACCATTCACGTTAATTACGGATCCGTTTATTTTTTGAAGCTTAATGCAATTAATGATGTAAAGCATTTTACCTCCCCTGCACATCACATCTTCTCTAAAGGAACACTCACACGAAGCAGATATTCTGTACACACGCACAGGTTAAGTAACATGGGTAGACACACGCACACAAGTGAACTTTGGAATTCAAAACTGAAGAAAAACGGAGAGATCAATATAACCGCATAACATGCAGCGTGTAGAATAGGAAAGAGACACAATATAACATTCATGGAAATATATATTATATATATATAATATTCATGGTATATATTTTATTTACTCGGAGCTGAAACACAAACTATAGGACAGAGATTGGTTGGTCCGCGCGAACTGGCGCGAGTGTCAGGGAAAGCGGGAGGTAGAGATAAAGGAAAAGGAGTGAGGCATGAAAGGAGGGAGGAGATGGAGGGAGGGAGGCAGGGAGGGGGGAGGAGGGGAGAGGACAGGGATGACTTGGTCACTTCTTCAGTCTACGGGCATGAAAAGGGATTTCATGGGTACGCACACACGCAATTAGTCAGACACACACACACACCTACGCGCACACTCTCGCGCGCCTACACACGCGTAGACAACGACACCGACACACACCGTGTGTCTAATTACAGGGCGAGGAGAGTGGAGGAGAGGCAGAGTCCTCTGGATCATTAGAGAACATTATCTCTGAGTCACACTCTTGTCTCTCACAAGCCCCCCCCCCCCCCCCCCTCCACACACTCACACACAAGCCCTGCCGTAGGTGTGTGTAGGAGTACAGATACGGAGGGGTGTATGCGTGTGCAGACATCTCTGCGCCGGAACGTGTAGACGCGTGTGGGTGTACAGCAGGCGTGTGTATGTGTATGTGTATCTGTGCCGGTGACTGTGTGCGTGTCAAGGTGTGTGTGGGGGTGCGTCTTGATGTGTAGACGCGTGGAAATGTAGGTGTGTGCATGTGTCCAGGTGTCTTTGTGTGTGTGTGCATCTGTGTAGGTGTGTATCTGTTTTGTGTCTTGGTGTGTTTCTGTACAACTTTGTGTGTACATGTCAAGATACGTAGGTGTGTAGGTGTCTGTGTAAAGTGTGTGTTCAGGTGAGTAACAATGTAGGCGTTTGCATGTCTCTATCAGAGTAAATGTGTGTGTGTGGGGAGAAGGTTGTCTGTGTGTATATTTGTATACCTGTAGATGTGCATGCTAGTGTAGATGTGTGTACAGGTGTCTCCATGTGTGTGTGGAGCTACGTTGCATTTGTACTATTTTAACGTTAAATGTTAAACAGACTGTGTGTATGTGTGTGTGTACGTGTGTGTGTGTACGTGTGTTTGTGTGCGTGTGTGATTATGTGTACTTGGGTGTGTGCTTGGGTGTATGCAGGTTTCGCTGGAACACCAGGCTATCTGTCACCAGAGGTTCTGAGGAAGGACCCATATGGCAAGGCTGTGGACCTGTGGGCATGTGGTAAGTACAAGTGTGTGTGTGTGTGTGTGTGAGAGAGAGAGAGAGAGAGAGAGAGAGAGAGTAGGTGTGTTTGTGTGAGCACTCCTGGGTGTAGTGGGTGTGTATCTTGCGCGCGTGCATATGTACGTAGGCGTGTGCATTTGAGTGTGCTCGTGTGCTTGTGTGTGTGTGTGTAGCACTTGTGTGTGAGCGTGGGAACGCTGAGTGAGCTTGTGTCTATGTACATGTATGTGCGTGTGTGTGGGTGTGAGTGTGCCCTCATGCGAGAGAGTGTGTGTAAGTTCTAACATGTTGCACGTGGGTTGCCAGGTGTGATTCTGTATATCCTCCTGGTGGGTTATCCCCCTTTCTGGGACGAGGACCAGCACAGACTGTACCAGCAGATCAAGGCGGGGGCATACGACGTGAGCTACTCCCTCGAACTCTCTCTGTGGATATGTGTCATCTTATGATATCACATTCACGTTGTAGCATCCATCGAGATGACCTGCTGGAATGTGCTCTCTACCTCAATCCTCCCTCCCTCCTTCCTGCCCTGCCCTGCTCCTCCTCCCATCCCCCCTCCACACACCCCCTCACAACTTTTGTTCCTCCTCGACTCCCCCCCAACACACCCCTTCACAACTCCTGCTCCTCGTCCTCCCCCCATCCACGCACACCCTCTTACAACTCCTGCTCCTCCTCCTCCCCCCATCCACACACACATTGATACACTACCTACCAACACACCCATCACATAAACTCCCTTCGCATCCCCTCCTCCTCTGGCCCCTGCTCATCCCACACACACCCCTTCACATCTTAAGCCCCTACCTGAGCCTCCTAACCTCCGTCCCCCCACCCCACTTCGACCCCACCAACACACCCCTGCTCTCTCCTGCCTCCCTTCTGCACTCCTCCTCCCTTCTCCCCCAACACACCCTGCCCCACACAAACTACTAAACCCTCTTACACCCCCACCGCACACCCACTCACACCCCTTCGACTACACCACCTGCGCGGCCTGCCTCCTGCGCCTCCGCCCCTCCCCTTCCCCTCCATCGTACGCGGCCTAGGGCCCCTCCCTCCCTGTCACATCCAGTTCTACACCCTCTCGTGTGCCTCGCTTTTCTGATGCGGTCGCTTCTCCCTGCCTACATGCCTTGCCGGGCTCAATCTCCATGTTAAACCCCGTCCTAAACCCGTCTAACCTCCTCTTCCTGCCCAGTTTGAAAGCAATACGCCCCATCCACACACACCCCCTCTCAACTCCTGCTCCTCCTCCTCCCCCCGCCCACACACACCCCCTGCTCTCTCCTGCTCCCTTCTGCTCCTCCTCCTCTCCCCCACACACCCCCTCACAACTCTAACCCTCTTTCCCACCGCACACCCACTCACACCCCTTGTGCCCCTCTCCTCCCCCTCCTTCCCCTCCTCCCCTCCCCCCTCCTTCCTCTTCACACCCCCTGCTCGCCTCTGCTTCCCCTGCTATCCCTGTTACCCCTCCCCCCTCCTCCCTCCCTCCCTCCCTCCCTCCCTCCCTTCTCCTCCCCCTCCTCCCCCTTCCACAGTTTCCGTCCCCAGAGTGGGACACGGTGACTCCTGAGGCCAAGGACCTGATCAACAAGATGCTGACCATCAACCCTGCCAAGCGCATCACGGCTGCTGAGGTCCTCAAACACCCCTGGATCTCTGTAAGAGCAGGGGGGAGGGAGGAGGGAAGAGAGGGGGAAGGAGGGAGGGAGGAGGGGGAAATATGGGAGAGCAGGAGGGAGGAAGGGAGAATGAGGGGAGAGGAGAGCAAAGGGGAGGAGGAGGAGAGGGAGGGAAAAAGGGAGGAAAGATGTAGATCCTTTCACATCCTGGAAGCTAAGTTGAACCTTGTCTCAGTAACGATTAACACAAACTCGTTCTCTCTCCTCTCTCTTCTCACTCTCCTCTCTCTTCTTTCTCTCCTCTTACTTCTTTCTCTCCTCTCTCTTCTCTTTCTACTCTCTCTTTTCTTTCTCTCTACCTCTCTTCCTCTCCCCCCCCAGCATCGCTCCACCGTGGCCTCGTGCATGCACAGACAGGAGACAGTGGAGTGTCTCAAGAAGTTCAACGCCCGACGGAAGCTCAAGGTATGTCCTGTTGGTCCCCATGGTAACGTGAGCCTCTTCCTGTTCCTGCTGGTCTGGGATTGGCCCTGGAATCAACACTTCTGCGACACAAAGGAAACGCATTATCACCCTGTTGGCGATAAAGGACACACCACACGCTCAACCACTCTCAACAAGTTGACTTGAGGATTTGTGGGGGATGATGATATATTGCCAGCGATTCATGTGCTTTATTGTGATGCAATGGGGAGATATTTTCCGGGACGTCATGTGATTGGAGGAGAGCAGTGATAACTGTCATGCGATTGGAGGAGAAAGGTGATAACTGTTGTGTGATTGGAGGGGAGCGATGATAACTGTCGTGCGATTGGAGGGGAGGGATGACGACTTGTCTGTGATTGGTTACAGGGTGCCATCCTCACTACCATGCTCGCCACCAGGAACTTTTCCGGTAAGTTCTGTCTCTCCCGGGAACAACCCTCCACCTGATAACCAGCCGTCTGCTCATACACAGAGTGACATGGTCAGGAATAACATTTGTTTCATGTAACCATGTGAATTGATGTCACACGGGTTGGTACAGGCTACAGTAGCAACGCTAGATATTATGGCCTGTTGGATTCTGTCAGGGTCCACATTCTCATTCCAGTCTGGAATAGAACACCAGCCACTGACCAGACCTCCCTCCCTCCACTTCCCTCCCTCCCGTATCTCTTTTACTCCCTCTCCTCCACACCCCTCCTTCCCTTCTCCTCATCTCTACTACTCCCCCCCCGCCCTCTCCTCTTCTCCCATCCCTCCCTCCCTCCCCTCTTCTTCTTCCCCCACAGATAGGGAACACCAGGCAGATTTATGAGCAGATAACAAACCACAAGTCTATTTATACAATCTCTGTTCTGTACATGCACACACAGACACACACACTCAATCAAAAACACATACACACACGCTCACATACCTTTCCATGTCATAATTCCAACAATGGCACCAACTGTCATGAACAAAGTTAATATTATTACTTGCAATGATATCACCACTACCACCACTTCTGCTAACAATAATATGTCTAGGTCTGTATGTCTGCAGTATGTAAGTGTGAGTAGGTGAGTGTGTGCGGGTGTGTGCGTGTGTGTGTGCGGGTGTGTGCGGGTGTGTGTGTGTGTGTGTGCGGGTGTGTGCATGTGTGTCTGTCTATGTGTGGCCAGGACAGACCGGAGCTGAAAATAGACCCATGTTGATAGACGGAATGAAGGGAAACCACCCTGCCCCTAATGACCCTCCACGGCCCCCTGCCAGACCCCTCTAACCACCCCCCTACCTCCGACCCAATATGCCCCCCCCCCATGGGGTCCCCATGTCCCCCCCCCTCCCCCGGATAGTTGTGGTGCGGTTGGTTTCAAGAGGCAGGGGGGAACGTCAAAAGGGGGCGGGGGAAAGAGCGCATGTCAGCGAGTGAGAGTTCAAGGTCATTGTCAAATCCAGGCTTGGCCAAAACAAAAAGACATGACGTTGGAGAACATGAGAGAGAGACCCAGACAGTGATGGGTGAGAGAGAGAGAGGGAGAGAGAAAGCAAGAAGGTATGGAATGTACCATATCTCAAGTGCTCCTATATCTGGCCTCTGAGGAAGGGAGGAGGGGGGGCGTGGCAGGAACATGGGTGAGTGGGAGGGTGAGTGGGAGGGTGAGTGGGAGGGTGAGAGGGAGGGTGAGGGCCCTCCCACCTCCGTCTCTGCTGGGTGGTGGGGTTTCTCGGTCCAGTTCAGTTTCCTCTCACCCTGCCTGCTGCTTCACAAGTCTGTCTGTGTCTGGGGCAGGTCTGGGGGAGGTCTGGGGCAGGTCTGTCTGAGTCCGGGGCAGGTCTGAGAATATTGAAACGTTAATAATCGAACGCTGATCCTCGGAGCTCCGCGGTCAACAACAATCTTCTGAACCTCTGTACCTCTTTCGTTGCCATGGAATCTACTCTTTTCGTCCTCCCCCTTTGAAGGCGTTTTCTCTCAAGAGCAAGGGCCAGGGGTGAGGGGCAAGGGCTCAGGGCTCAGGGGTCATGCCCTTCGCCCTCCTCTTTTGGGCATTTGTGCCCATCCTCATGGCTGTGTTCTCCCTCTTCCTGTTTCTCTCTCGCTCAGGGGGGAAGAGTGGAGCCAACAAGAAGGCCGACGGTGTGAAGGTAGGGCTCACGCACATACACACATACACACACACACACTCACACACACAGACACACACACACACACTCACACACACTCACACACACACACACACGCACACACGCACACACACACGCACACACACACACACGCACACACGCGCACACACGCACACACGTACACTCTCACACACACACACATCCACTCTCACGCACACACACACACATATCCACTCTCACACACACACACACACACACACACACATACACATCCACTCTCACGCACACACACACACACATCCACTCTCACACACGTACACTTTCACACAAGTACACTCTCTCTCTCACACACACACACACACACACACATACACACGTACACTCTCTCTCACACACACGTACACTCTCACACTCTCATACACACAACCACACGTACACTCTCTCTCACACACACACATGTACACTCTCACAGTCTCATACACACAAACACACGTACACTCTCTCTCACACACACACACACACACACACCCGTACACACGTACACGCTCTCACACACACGCGTACACACATACACTCTCTCACGCACACACATACACTCTCACACACACACACACACACACGTGCATACACACGTACACTCTCACACACACTCACACACACATATGTGTATACGCACATACACTCTCACACACACGTACACTCTCACACACTGACACGCACACACAAACACATCTCCTGGCCCGTGTGGTTGGCACGACAATGGCCAAAAGGGCATCAAAACTCCATATGTATGGTGTGTCTGTGGGGTTGGTATATTGGTGAGTGTGAGTGAGTGTTTGTATATATACTGTATATATGTATGTGGGGATGAGTGAGTCTGTTTGGAGATATGTGTTTATGTGTCTGTGTATAAGTATGTGTGTGTGCATGTGTATATATGTGTGTGTATATGTGTCTGTGTGTATTCGTGTGTATGTGTATGTGTGATATATGTGTGTGTGTGTGTGTAGTTTCAGTGTTTTAAACGGGTCACAGTTGGCTCTCTCCAAGCTCCCTTGATGCTTTGCAGCGACTACCCACAGGAGCACGGAGGAACGCTGTAGGAATGCACACACACACGTACACACACGTACACATGCTCACACACACACACGTACACACACGTACACATGCTCACACACACACACATGTTCACACTCGCACAAGTATACAAACACGTACACATATGTACACCCCCACGTACACACTCACACATACACACATGACTACACACATACACACGCATACGCGCACAGACACACTCAAATATACACACACACACAAACACACACATACTAGCATGTCCTGCTTGGCCTGTCACTGGTTCTCCATCCCTCCATCCCTCCATCCCTCCATCTCTCCGTCCGTCCATCCGTCCATTCCTTCTGTCGCTCCTTAACCTCTTCTAACTTCTCTTCCAGAAAAGGAAGTCCAGTTCCAGCGTGCAGCTGATGGTGAGTGATGTCACTTCCTGTCGACCGCCATTGGCGCCCCGCCCCGCCCCCCCCCCCCACCGCCCAGTGCCGAGCCTGGCTTTTTCCCGCCCCCCCTAACACGCGGGAAAGTGATTGATTAGCGCGCTGGCCAGAAGAACCTCTAGAATAACTCCTGCGGGGAAAAACAAATCGTCCAACGATCGTGCGGCTAACAGCTGTGGATAATTCAGTATGGAGCTGGACTTTCTTTTTGTTGATTTATCTCTGTGGACATCCCATCGCACACAGACATCTACAAACATCACCATCACGCAGCAGACACGATATACACCTCATATACAACCACCCAGCACGACAAACGACCCCCACAACACAAGAACACAGACAGACTACACATCCATCTCTAACAAGCCTCATGTTACTGTCCTGGGATGGTCTAACATGAAGGGTCTGTGCGACACCCATCTCAGTAATGGTGTCCCCTGCCCCTGTCTCCCCCTCCCCTCCCCTCCCTTCCCTACACCCTTCCCTGCTAACCACCTGACTCTCTGACTGGTTTCTCTTCTAAAGGGGCCGGACGCAGGCTGCTGTAGACCTGTGCTACTCTCTCTGTGTGTGTTGTGAGGTGCGTGCGCGTATGTGTCTCGCGTCTGTGTTCGTGGGTATGTGCGTGCGTGCGTGCGTGCATCTCTAACGGAGTGTCTGTCCTTCGTAGGAATCTTCTGAGAGCACCAACACCACTATAGAAGATGAGGACACCAGGGGTGAGCCGACACGCACCCTTGCAAGCACACGCCCGCGCAAGCGCAAACACCCACGCGCGCCCGGGCGCATATTCGCAAACGCATACTTGTACACTTGCAAACTCGCCCGAGCCCATAAACGCTCGCTGAAACACGCGCCTGCTTTCACAAACACGCACGCATAGCTGTTGAGACGTGTCTGTCAGTGACTAGGAAAAGGGACACTCCGTAATGCTATATATAGTTTAGACAACCACCATAACTGAAAGTGCAGAGCTTAAAACTTCACTGGGGTTAGACTACTGTTACACTACAGTTAGACTGGAGTTGCATTCTAATCACACTGCAGTTACAAGGGAGTTGTGCTGGTATTACACTCACACCGTAGATGTACCAAAGTTACATTGGAGCTTGACTGAAGTTACAATGCAGTCGCAATGGAGTTAGATTGGCGTTGCACTGAACACCGGAACCTCATGCTTCAACTATCCTATGGATGGATCCTATTTCTGATCTGGTCTGATAACCGATCTTCTTCAAATACACAAGGAGGAGGAGAGGACAGGAAGGAGAGAGAAGCGGAGGAGGAGGAAAGGGGGAGAGGGCAAAATGGGAATGGGCAAGGGAGACTAGCAAACTCTGGACTGAAGGGATGGAAAAAGACAGATCGTGAAGAAGAGTGAGTGGGAGAGAGAAAGCATTGAGGAGATGGATGGATAAAGGGGAGAGAGGGACAAGAGAGTGGGAGGGCAGGTGAAGAGCTGTGTGTTCCAGCCATAGTGGCTCACTGTCTGAGGGAGTCTTGGAGATCCAGTAAGCCCGGCAAACAGCCAGCCAGTCAGCCAGATAGCCAGGCATCCTGCAAGCCAGCCAGCCAGTCTGGGAATCAGCCAGTCATTCAACCAACCAATCATTCAGTCAGGTAGCCAACCAGCCAGCTTTTGAATCAGTCAGTCAGTCATTCAACCAATCAATCATTCAGCCAGCCAGCCAGCCAGATAGCAAGTGAATCAATCAGTCACTCAACCAGTCATTCAGTTATCCAGTTAGTCAGTGCTGTGTGAAGCATCTCACTGTTATGTAAGCTGCTGATGTTTGAAGTTGGGTTCAGCTGTTTCATGTGCTTTTATTGTCATGACAACGATAGAGGCTGAAGTTGGTACGGTGATTTATTCTCTCCATTCTTCTCCTTTTTTATCGCTCCCTCTCTTTCACTCTATTTATGTCTCTCCCTCTCTTTCTCTCCTTCGCCCTATCATGCTCTCTCGCCCTTTTCTCTCCTTCCCTTTCCATCTCCCTCGTTCTATTATGTGTAGAAAATGAGAAGGCAACCTGTTTAGCTGGAAGTGCCACTGTCCACCATATGTCTCTCACACGCAAACACACACATGCACACGCATGCAAACACACAAAGACGTCCATCGACACACAGACACATACATGCACATGCACAGGCACACACAGAACCCCACGTAGACAAACACACACGCAGACACACACATCCATATGCCAGTAGCAAGCCCTCCCTCTCAGAACTGAGCTGGGTGGGAGGAAATTATTCTCTCTGCTGGCGCTCTCAGCACTCTGTGGGCAGAGCACACCCACACAGACACACAGACACACACAGACACACACAGACACACAGACACACACACACACGAAAAGCACTGAGACACACACAGACACAAATATACATATGCACATGTGCACACACACACTTAACAACTCACCAAGAAACACACATACAACAAAAAATCATGCACTGACACACACACACACACACACACTCAACAATGCACCAAGAGATACACACACAAGCATTACCTCCTACCTACAGTATCTTATGAAATGCTTGTTCACATGCTGCAGCAGCAGCAGCCGCTGCGTTTTTGGTTATGTAAGCAGTCAGCCATCAATCAAAATCTCGGAGCCAGGCTGATTATAGCCAGTCTATCATCTGCAGTTATCTCTGAGCTAGGTGGTGATATATACAGCCAGTCTATCATCTGCAGTTATCTCTGAGCTAGGTGGTGATATATACAGCCAGTCTATCATCTGCAGTTATCTCTGAGCTAGGTGGTGATATATACAGCCAGTCTATCATCTGCAGTTATC